>PVIC010007151.1:0-32977 GCA_004025085.1 Thryonomys swinderianus | reverse complement strand
TTACCATCTTTGGTCTTGAGACGAGGTCTTGCTGACCCCCTCGGCTGCCCTCCCGGGCTGCAGGGCAGTGCTCAGCCCCAGCGGCCTCCCAGAGTGCTGGAATCACAACATGCACACCGCGCCTGGCCACGAAGCCTACTTCCTGGCCGCTGGCAGATGGTGACTACAGGCTGGAGCATGTTTTAGCCTCAAGCATTATGCAGAGCAGACGGACCCTCCACTGCTCTCCGTGAAGGACATGCTGTTTCAGAGTAATTGTGAGTGTGTAAGGTGTCGCCGCAGGTGCTGCCTCAGACCCTCTCAGGGCTGGGGCTGGAGCTCAGGGCCTCTGCCCTTGCCGTGCAAGGCCACTCTCCAGGACTGAGGGAAAAAAAATAGAACGTTGAGTCTTGGCTTTGGTTTGCCTGCTTCTCGTTAGGGAAGAGGGAGTGGGCACCAGCTGAAAGGCTCGACGTTCCTGCCTTCACGGGAGCAGTGTTCGCGGTGTGACACCGGCAGAGGGACTGGGCAGCGCAGGAGCCTGCGGCTGGACTCCGGGAAAGGCTTTCCCCCACTGTCGCTCCGTCGGCAAGGGCGGCGGGGGGTCACCCTGACTGGGTCCCTGTGCAGCCCACTGGGGGTCAGTGTCCCAGCCCATGGGCGGAGCCTGCCTCTCCTGATACATATCCTTCCCAGGAGGCTGCGGGGCAGGCCTGGGAACTGAGGGTTCAAAACTCCTGGATGCCAGCCCAGCCTGCCTGCTCGTTTCGCACAGAGGACGTGGGCGAGGACGGTGGCTCGGGCCTGAGTGCCCCGCCTTCTGGCCCTGGCTGTGGGGACTTGGGGAATGGACCAGCTGCGACAGTGTGGTGTTTTCTCCAGAGGAACGCAGGGTCCTCACAGTTCAAGACCATTGAAGACGAGTTGGTGTCTGCCTTGGTCCGGGCAGGCTGTATTCCTGAGAGTCACGGTGAGGACATGAGGAAGATGTCCTTCCAACGCTGTGCCCGCACAGATAAGGTGGGTAGCTCCGTGGGTACCCGCCGAGCCGGCCTGCCTGCCACCCGAGTGTACATGCATCGGGCCCCTTAGGTGCAGAGGGCAGGCAGGAGTCAGCTGAGCCTGACCAGAATAGGATGTTTGCTTAGTGTGGCCGGAGGTCCAGGAGTGGGGCGGGCTCAGGTGCGGCTGGGTCCAGGTGTTGGCAGGGGCTGACCTTCGGCGTCCTGGCCTCTGCGGGTGGCACAGTGCCATGACCTCTGCCAGAGATCCAGCCACCTGAGAGCCCTCCAGTGCAGACAGGATCGTGTGGCCACAGAGCCGAGCCGCATTTGTGCTGGGTCGTTTTCTAGCAGCCACAATGAAGAAGAGGTGGAATCAGTTTCATAGTCAGCGTTTTGTAACCCGGTCTGTCCAGCATGCTCCTTTCCACATGCGCTGAAAGCGACAGCTCGCTGAGAGGCGGCAGCTTACTCCCGTTCTCAGCATGCTGCCTTGTGGGCCTACGGAGTGCCGGCCTCTGCTGGCTCTTACCAGAGGGCACCACAGCGCACGCCTGGGCCTGAGTGTGGGCCACAGGGCCTGTGTGGGACCGCCCTCACACGGTGACTCCCCAGCTGGGAGCTGTGTCCCCTGAGGGGCCTGTGGCTGCGGGGCGCAGGGTTGTGAGCTCCCCGCTCTGCAGTACGCAGGTGCACACCACGATGTCTCTGCCTTCTAGAACCCCAGTGCAAGCACCGGGCAGCCCCAAAGCAGGGAGAAGGCAGGTCGGCGCCCCATGCCATCGTCCCACGGAGATAATCTCTCCCGGACCGCAGCTCACGGCACAGGCTGCGGTGTGGCTCTGAACTGCTTTGCACTGTTTCATTTTCCACTGGCACGGTGGTTGTTTTCAAGCCAGGAGAGCAGACGTCAGCCCCTGTCGAAGAACAGCATTTCAAAGGACGGTTCTTGGTTTAAACACTCTCGTTACTCCTACTGCCATTCAGGATGCCTTTGTTCTCCTGATGACTGCTTGCTTTAGGAAAGACTCGGAGTAGGAGCTTCTGAGGCCGGTTTGGGAGGGGGTGTCCCGCGCTGGGCTGAACACACAAGGATACTGTATTAGGTTCTGTCCTGGGAGTACTGGGATTGAACCCAGAGGCTCACCGTGACCTGCGCCCTTGGCCATCCAGTGACTTTGCAGGCTGTGGAGACGCGTCTTCCAGCACCCCACCCCGGGGCCTCTTGTGCCCAAGATCGCTGGTGTCTTGGCGCAGATGGGGCCCTGTCCCTTGCTGTCTCAGAGTCCCGTCTGCGTTGTGGCCTCTCTTCCGAGTTGTTGCAGTGAGGTCTCCTGTGGGGCCGTTGCCACCTGGCGCCCTGACCCAGCGTCTCTGTCAGGCCCGAGGTCTCTCGCAGTCACCTGTGAGCTCTGCGGTGGACCCGCGAGAGGGCTGGTGTGTGGGGCCCTCGGCTGTCCTGACGGGCCGACGCCTCCCGCTCTCCTGTTCGCAGGGCGTGTCTGCGGCCGGCCAGGTGGTATCCCTGAAGGTGTGGCTGATCGAGGACCTTCTGGACAAGATCAACAACCACCTTCCGTCCCACATCCGGATCCTGGGTGAGCCTCGGAGACACAGGCCGTGTGTGCCCACTCTTTGCAGGGTGTTGAGGAACACGGAGGCCGAGTGGGGCAGGTCCTCCTGCGCCCTCGAGGACCAGCCGTGGAGCGGACGGGGGATGCAGGCCTCTCGGCTGACGAGTCCGGTTGTCATACGGTGCTGTTTCTTTCTCTCCTCTTTGGATCTTTTCTGAGGTGCGCTCTCGCACGTAGTCCGAGCTGGCTTCAAACTCAGGTCCCCTGTGCCGGCCTCCGGAGCGTCGGGGACTGTAGGTGCGTGGGTGCCACGCCTGGAGCCTGTGCTCCTGCTTGCGTGGCCTTCTCAGAGTCAGCCCGGCGAGCGCTTCAGGCAGCGGCCCGCCCTGAGCACACAGGCGCAGGGCATCCGCCCGCGCTTCCCAGGCCTTCCCAGGTGTGGGCCGCAGGAGTCTTCCCGGGCCAGGCGGTGTCTGTGCCGACGAGGCTGGCTCTCCGACCGGGACAGGGCACCAGGGGCGGCACAGTGCGCACGAAAGGACGTGTGCCAGGCGGGTCCGTGCTGCAGGTGCCCGCTGCCTGTCAGCCCTGAGGAGGGAAGAGTGACCACGTGCAGGCTCCTGTGGGGGCGGTGTGCAGCCTTCGCATCTCCAGGGAGCTCTGCCTGCCCCACCCTGGCCTCAGCGGGTCCCCGGCCCCATGGTGGGTGGCATTTTTTCGCGGCACTGGGGTGGGAAGCCATGGCCTTGCTTGGGCACACTTAGCAGGGCTCTCCTTGATCAAACCCAGCCCTGTGGTTCCTGCCTATTCTAGAAATCTGCAAATAGAATAGATGGCGTTTCCTGGATACAAGTCTTCTTTCTGTCCTTTTTCCTTTTTTTTTTTGAGACAGGGTCTGGCTTTGTAGTTCAGGCTGGCCCTGAGCTCACTATGGTGCCCAGGCAAGCCTTGACTCAGCAGTCTTCCTGCCTCTGCCTCCCGAGTGCTGGGATGATAGGTGTGAGCCACCACACCTGGCCTTTTTTTCCTTTTTTTTTGATGGTTAGGAAGATTGTATTTAGGGCCTTGTCTTAGCTAAGCAAGTCCTATATCACTGAGTTACATTCCCAAACTTGTTTATTTATTTACTTATTTTTTTGAGACAGGGTCTTGCTTTGTAGTCCAGGCTGGCCCTGAGTTCATTATGTAGCTCAGGCAAGCCTCGAACTCAGCAATCCTCCTGTCTCTGCCTCCTGAGTGCTGGGATGATAGGTGTGAGCCACCATGCCCGGCCAGCCTTGTTTTTTTTTTTTTTGAGGTAGAGTCTTGCTAAGTTGCCCAGGGGGGTCTCAAACATGAAATGCTGTTACCTCAGATGCCAGAGCATCTGGGACTGGAGATATTACGTGCTATCATGCCTGGTTTGAGTGTGCCACAGAGAGCCCTGTCAGTGCCTCTCCTGCTGGGCGTCCTGGGTGCTTTTCTGGCTGCTATTCCTGCCCCTCTCTGTTGGGATCATCTGGTTCAGGGGCTCTGGGGTTGTGACTGTGTCTTGCTGCTGTGAGAAACTGTCACCTGGTACGCAGAGCAGTGTCCGGCCTGCGAGTCCTGGGCCTCGCAGGACTGGCCCATGGCTCTGACTGTGGGTGCGGTACAGGCCTCCTGGCTCTCACGTGGGCTGTCAGTATGGCGGGTTTATTTCTGAGCACCCCTGCCAACCCCGTCTGAGAGAGCCTGCGTGTCTGCTGGGGCCTGGGCTTCACTCTGAGGTCTGGCATTGTGTGGGCCGAGGTTGGTGCTCAGTCTGGCCCGAGGCTCCACGTTGGTGCCGAGCGGTGCTGTCCCTGCGTTGCCCAGGATTCCGCCTGTGGTTTTGCTCAGTGGCGCCTCTTCTGCGTCCCCAGGGCTGAAGAGGGTCACAGGTGGCTTCAACTCCAAGAACAAGTGTGACGCTAGGACCTACTTCTACATGCTGCCCACCTTCGCCTTCGCCCACAAGGACCGGGACGTGCAGGACGAGACGTACCGCCTGAGCGCCGAGGCCCTGCGGCAGGTCAACCGGCTTCTGGCCTGCTACGAGGGCACCCACAGCTTCCACAACTTCACCTCGCAGAAGGGGCCGCACGAGCCCAGTGCGCGGCGCTACGTGCTGGAGATGTACTGCGAGCCCCCCTTCGAGCGCGAAGGCCTGGAGTTCGCTGTGATCAAAGTGAAAGGCCAGAGCTTCATGATGCACCAGATCCGCAAGATGGTGGGGCTGGTGGTGGCCATCGTGAAGGGCTACGCCCCCGAGAGCGTGCTGGAGCGCAGCTGGGGCAAGGAGAAGGTAGACGTGCCCAAGGCGCCAGGGCTTGGCCTGGTGCTGGAGCGGGTGCACTTCGAGAAGTACAATCAGCGCTTCGGGGGTGACGGGCTGCACGAGCCGCTGGACTGGGCGCAGGAGGAGGCCGCGGTGGCGGCCTTCAAGGAGCAGCACATCTACCCCACCATCATCAGCACCGAGCGGCACGAGCGCTCCATGGCCCAGTGGCTCAGTACCCTGCCCGTCCACAACTTCCATGCCACCGCCCTGGGCACAGGCTCAGCTGCCCAGGTAGGCGCTCAGTCTCTCGGTGCGAGTCACGGCGGGAGGGGTCTGCGCAGTGGAGCTCTGCCCACGTCAAGCCCGTGAGCACACACCTGGGGGGGGCCTGGTGCCTGCTTTCTGGCCCTCATTTATTTTTTTGGTTATTTACGTGGTTATCAACGTGGTATTTACGTTGGTTATCAACTGAGGCTGATCTTGAGCTGTGTAGCCTGGATGGGCCTTGAACTCATGGTGACCCTCCTGCCTCAGCCTCCCAAGTGCTGAGATCACAGGCCTGGGCTGCCATGCCTGGCTTGTCTGGGACAGTTTTAGATAAGAAGGGTGCAGACCGTAGGTGGAGCCTTGCCCTTGGGTCGGCACCCCAGGGGTGACTGTTGGCCCTACAGTCCTTCCTCTCCCTGTCCCGCAGGTCCCCAGTCCCACGGATGCCAGCGACGGGGATACAGACTGAGCCCCTGGGGCTGCATGTGCCTCATCCCCAGAGCCAAGGATTCTGGGCCTGCCTGTCGGGCTGGCTGTGCAAGCTCAGGACTGCTGTGTCACAGTACACCCTGCCTTACCTGTTGGTGCATCTGTGCGTGCGCCTTGGCAGGTACACGCTATTTTTTTAAAGGTCTTTTTTTTTGAGACAGGGTCTCACTATTTAGCTCAGGCTGGTTTTGAACTATGTAGCCAAAGCTGGCCTTGAACTTCTGAATCCTCCTGCCTCAGCTTCTCAGAGTGCCGCGATTTTCCTATTAAATAAATATGTTTATTAGCAATTCCTTTTCCTTTTTCTTGTGTTTTTTTTGTTAAGAGATTGGAACGCTGCAGAGCCGGGAGGACAGGGTTGGCTTACGGAGTGAGTGGGTGACTGGCTGAGGTGGGGCTGTGGCTGGGATCCTTCAGGTGCTCCCTGCCCCTCAACACCTTCCCCTGGATCCCAGGTGCAGGCTGTGCCTGCGTTTGCCTTGACCCGGGGCCCCTGCCTGCCTCTGCGCCGATACCAGGCTTCCCTTTTGTCCTCTGTCCCTCGCAGCTCATCCTTCACCGCCAAGGTGCCTTCCTCACTCTGAAGGTTATGTGTGCACCTGCTTCTCTTCCCTTGGCCTGTGTTGCTCTCCGTTGTTTGCTTTTTTTTTTTTGAGACAGGGTCCTGCTTTGTAGGCTCACTATGCAGCCCAGGGAAGCCTTGAACTCACAGCAATCCTACTGCCTCTGGCTCCCGAGTGCTGGGATGACAGGGGTGAGCCACCACGCCCGGTTTTATTTTGTTTTTGAGACAAGGTCTCACTTTACCTCAGGATGGTCCTGAACTCACTGAGCGGCCCAGGCGAGCCTGGAACTACAAGTGCTGGGATTACAGGCATGAGTCATTTTGCCCAGCCCTTTGTTTGTTTTCTGTTTTTTTTTTTTTTTTTTGCTTTTCAGACAGGGTCTCACTTTGTAGTTCAGGCTGGCCCTCAGCTCACTGTGGAGCCCAGGCAAGCCGCGAACTCAGCAATCCTCCTGTCTGCCTCCCGAGTGCTGGGATGACAGGCGTGAGCCACCACTTCTGGCATTTCTGTTTTGTTTTTTTAAGACAGGGTCTTGCTATTATTTCAGACTGGCCTCAAATTTCGGCAGTCCTCTTATCTCAGCCTCACAAGTGCTGGGATTATAGGCGTGTGCCAGTAGGCCAAACACTGCCTGCCCTTCTGAACAATACCTTGCAAATTTTCTTTCTTCTTTTGAGCCTTGTTTTTGATGTATTTCCCTGGATGGCCCTGAGCTACAATGCCGAGGTGAACCTCCTGTCTCAGTCTCTCAAGCAGCTTAGATGACAGGTTGATTTCCATGCTTGTGAACACTGACTCTAGTTTTACGATTTTTTTTTTTTTTTTTGAGACAGGGTCTTGCTTTGTAGTTCAGGCTGGCTCTGAGCTCACTATGTAATCCAGGCAAGCTTTGAACTCAGCAATCCTCCTGTCTCTGCCTCCCGAGTGCTGGGATTACAGGCGTGAGCCACCACGCCCGGTTGATTTTTTTTTTTAGACCAGGTCTATGTAGTCCAGGCTGGCCTTGAACTCACAGTGTAGCCCAGGTTAGCCTTGAGCTTGTGGCAGTATTCCTCCTGCAGCCTCCTGTGTGCTGAGATTACGGGGATGTGGCACTATGCCCAGTTGCATCGCTTTTTCGAACAATTACTTAAAAATTTTTAGATATAATTTTTTTTTTTTGCAGTACCGGGGATTGAACTCTTAGATACAATTTTCACATGTAGCATAAGATTAACTTTTTTCTCAGATGGGTGTCCTGTTGACCAGGCTGGCCTTGAATTCACATCAATCCTGCCTCAGCCTCTTGACTGCTGGGATTACAGGTGTGTGTGATCACACAGGATTTAGAAGTCACATTTTAAAGCGCAAAATTCAGTAGCTGAACCACCTGTAATTGTAGACTCTGGAAGCTTGAGGTAGGAGGGTCCTAAATTCAAGCCCAGCCTGGGCAACTTACCAAGACCCTGTCTGAAGAAAATTAAGGAAAAAAAGAGAATGAACCAAGGACTTGGCGGGGGGGGGGGTCACAGCATGAAGGCCCTGGGTCCAGCGTACGATTCAGTGCTTCTTAGAAAGCTCGTGAAACGGGAACTTCACGGCCCCTCCACTTGCATGCACCCCTGGCCCAGCCCTGTGAATCTGCCTTTATGGCGCTGGCTCTCTCCTCAGAGCCGCTGCGCTGCGCTGTGAGCCGGGCCTGCGCCCCTCCGCGGGTGAGTGGACTCTGCGGGAGGGTCCGAGGCGCTCCTGACTTCCGTTTGCGGGGTGTCTGGGTTTTGCACCTGTGGACCTGGGAACGCGCTGCTGGGACCTTGTGGGGACACCTGGAAGGCCCGGCTCTGGGTCCTCGTCTAGCCAGCGTCCACTGGCCCGGCCGGCCCTGCCACTGCGCCCTTGTGCTCTCGACCCCAGGGGTGAGCGGCGAGCACAGCCCTGCCCCGCGCGGCCCCTGGGTTCGAACGTCCACTACCATTCGGCTGCCCGAGTCCGCCAGAGCTTGGCCCATCCGGCGGAGCCAGGAGCAGGTAGGTCAGGTCAGGTCAGGCCAGGCCTCGCCCGCCCCGCCCGCTCCGCGCCCGCCCCGCCCCCTCCGCGCCCGCCCCGCCCCCTCCGCGCCCGCCGGCACCTGGCCTCCAGCTGCCACAGCCCCGGAGTCCACCGCCCCTGCGGCGACGCGGCCACGCCCCGAGCGCCCGGACCTCACGCTGCACCCCGCCTTCCCGGCGCTGCGGGCCTGGAGCACGCGGGCTGCCTGGCCTCTGGCGCCCTCTTGCGGTAGGAGGTCGCGCGCAGTCTGGGCCCCGCGCGTCCTTCCCGCTTGCCGTAGTCGGTGCGCCGCCGTTTCCTGCGCCGCGGACCCGGATGCGTCGAGCGGCTGAGGCGCGCTCGAGCCTCCCGCTGTCTCGACGCGGCGGAGCGCGGCCCAGAGGCCACGGTGAGTGTGGCGGCGGCGGCGGAGGCGCAGGTGTCAGCGAAGCGGGACTGAAGGTCGGGCGGTCGCGGCGGGGCTCTCGGCGGCCGCTCAGCCCGCCGCTACGTCGCGTCGGGAGCAGGCCGCGGCGGCGCTTTGTCGCGGGCGGCGGGGCCGGGGCCGGGGCCGGGGCGCCTCTGCGTTCTCACTGGCCGGGACCGGTTCCAGGAGGTGGTTTTTGGGTTCTGCGGGCTCCGCGCACTGCCCGGCTCCGGAGAACGAGACGCCGCGGGGTGGTGGTTTGCTTGTTTGGACTCAGGTCTCCCTGTGTCGCCGTTCCGGGCTCGAACCGACCTCCCTCTTCGGCCTGAGCGCGCCTCCGCACTCGACCGAGAAACAGTCTGCGAGCCTGAAGTCGCTGCGCTGCTGGGGCGGGCGCGGCGTCGCCGCCTCCTCCCGGGATGCGAGGACGCGACCGGCCTCGGGTAGCCGGGCCTGAGCGGGTTCCGGTCCTGCACACCCCCCTCGGCATCTCTACCTGGCTGCTCCGCAGTCCGACCCAGGGACAGCGCTGGCCCTTGTCTCCGGGTTCTGCGCCTCGACGGGCTTCTTAGCCGCACGTGCGGCCCAGGCTTCAGTCGCTTCACTCGCGACTCTCAGTGGCCGGGGGTGGAGCTCCGTGGTGGGGCTGCGCGGGCAAAACCTGAGGCTGCATCCCCAGCACACCCCCCCCCCCAGGGCTTGAGTTTGCGTCCCCAGCACCCCACACACACACACACACACGGGACCTGATTGTATCCCCAGCACCACACACACACAGAGCAAAATAAAAACCGAAATACACGATCCTCTTGGTGCTGTAGACCCACTTTGCTTCTGCCCAGACTCTCACCTGGAGATCTCCTCCAAAGAGGCTCCCTCTGTCTCTGCTCAGCAGCAGCTGTCCCTGCATTCCTGTTCTGTCACACTTACTGCTTGTCCTATATAACCCGATTCTTAGCCTCCTTGGGCTTGGGGACTGTTGGGTTCAGTTCAATCCTCAGTGAGTAAATCTCTGCTATAGTGAGTGCATACTACATTATCTGCTGGATAAGAAAATTAAAAAATGATTTCCCAAAGCAAGTGGATTTGGTAGGGATCTCGATGTACAGAAACAATTAGTAAAGGTGACTGACGTTGTAACCCTAATGAGCTCTCTCCACTTAGAGGCAAGTTGGCTGTCAGAAGGCTGTCCAGCCAGACATGCATGTCAGAGGAGAAGTGGGGAGTGTGTGGCCCAGTTGGTGGTGTAGCTCTTGATGTGTTCAAAGTAGGACTTACCTGCTAGGCCTGTATTTCTCTGCACCTGAGATGTGGATTTGTCAGTTTGATGTCCCATACAGAAGTGTGGGAGCTTCCTTATGGACTAGCCACGGGTTTTGTCCATCGTCCTATTTCTTTGTATGTAGATCTTCTGACCTCTTTCTCTGCACCTGTAGCCTCTGTCATTGTATGTTAGTTATTTTGCTTGGAAGGACTCTATCATTATCTGTCCAGCTCATTCTCCAGAGCCCACCCTTAGAAGCAGGCCATCTACTGAGGCACCACAGGTTGTTCTGGGGGCTTGAGACATTGTGTGGTTGGTGCCCCATGTGTATCTCGTGGGGCCTTTAGGTCTGTCTGTGGTGAAGACAGACTGGGCCTCCCTTCTCAGCCCTGTCCAAGGCTGCTTCTGTCCCCATTGCCTCAAGAGTGTGAGCTCTTACTAGCGTTTTGTTCTAGGCTCAGCATCCTTTGGCCAATATGCACAGCCCCAACCAGTGGAATTTTCTTATGTTTTGTTGTTATATTGTAAAAGTAAATCTGAAATCATTTATGTCAGTGAAGGGAAAGTTTTTTTTTTTTTTTGTAATGCCAAGGATGGAACTCAAGAGCTTGTGTTTGTGAAGGGGAACGTTTTTGCCTAGTTTCACTTTGTTGTCTTATTTAGATTGTTAAAAAATTACAAACATACAATAGAAAATGAGAATTTTGACAAATGCTGTATAACTTCCCTCTCCATCACAGTAAAAACAGTCTCTCATCTCCTGAATCTCCCAATCACTCAACAGTGCACCCTTCCTCTACCCCTTGCCGTTGTTGGCACCTGACTTCTTTGAGCATAGGGTGCTGCAGCATCACCTGTGCTGCTAAATGACAGTAGATTGTTGCTTTTGTGGCTGAGTAGTAGTCCAGGGGCAGATGTGGTCCATTTATGTATCTGTTCAACCACTCCATGGTTTGTTTCCAGAGTTCTCTGTTAATACAAGTAATGCATGGCTGATGATGGACATTTAAAGATGTGCAAGCAATACAGAGGTCTATAGAGACCTTAGATTGTCTCTGCCCTTTCTCCTTCTGTATTGCCTCCTCCCTGGGACTAACGTCTTTAGCAAGTTTCTTTCTGTACATCAGAACATGTCACCTGGATGAGGGGGATATCCCCTGGGAGAGTGAAAATCAGTTCTTCAAAGGGGTCAGAAGAACTCAGGTGATCACAGTGATTTGTTTCTCTGTGCTATTACAATTTCAGGGGAAGACTGATTAGAAAGGCTAGAAACATTCCTGAGAGGTTACTAGGGGAAAAAAAGCAGAGTAATGACCGGGGTTTGAGAACCATTGCTTTTGGCACTGAAGCATTCTTCAGTTCTCCTCAAGCTGAAGAGGATCCCTCTTGTTCCAAACTAGGAGTGGGCCTTGGTCGCTCTTTATATTTTATTTTTTTGAAACAGGGTCTTTGTAGTTCAGGCTGGCTCTGAGCTCCATCTGGGCAACTGGATTCCATATGTAGCCCAGGCAAGCCTCAAACTTAAAGCAGTCCTCCTGCCTCTGCCTCCCGAGTGCTGGGATTACAGGCATGAGCCATCACGCCTGGCATTGTGCTGTGTGGTATTGATTGTTGGTGGGTGTGAGTCACCATGTCTGGCACTGTGGTATGTTTTGTGGTATATGGTTACCAGGGATCGAACTCGGGACCTCATGCTTACAAAGAAGATGAACCACTGAGCTAAATCGCTGGCCCAATTTTTCTTTTTTGAGACAGAGTCTTGCTTTGTAGTTCAGGTTGGCCCTGAGAGCTCACCATGTAGCCCAGACTACCTTGAACTCACAGCAGTCTCCTGCCTCTGCCTCTGGAGTGCTGGGATTACAAGTGTGAGCTACCACACCCGGCATTGTGGTGTGTGGTACTGATTGCTGGGATTATGGGGATAAGTCCCCACGCCTGGCATTGTGGCATGTGGTTCCAGCGATCTTACTTGGGGCCTTATACTTACAAGGCAGACGCCAGAACCATTGAGCTAAATCCCCAGTCTGCTCTTTAATTTTTTATTTTGAAACAGGCTTCCCTTTGGGGGGGCACCAGGGATTGAACTCAAGACCTTGTACCTGCAAGGCAGGCGTGATGCTACTGAGCTAAATCCCAAGCCCCTGAAACAGGTTTGCTAAGTTCCAAAGTTTCCCAGGCTGAGCTTGAACTTGCAGTCCTCCTGCCTCATCCTCATAATGGTGGGATTACTGGTATGCACCATCAGAATAGAATTATCTGTCTTTTAAAAACTTTATGGTACAGTAGAAAGTGAAAGTGATGTTTTAAATATTTACACTTGTTTACTTTTTTGTTTGTTTGTTTTTTGAGACAGGGTCTCGCTTTGTAGTTCAGGCTGGCCCTGAGCTCACTATATAGCCCAGGCAAACCTTGAACTCAGCAATCCTCCTGTCTCTGCCTCCCAGAGTGCTGGGATTACAGGCGTGAGCCACCATGCCCAGCACTGTGGTATGTGGTATTGCTTGTTGGTAGGCGTGAGTCTCCACGCCCAGCATTGTATGTGGTTACCGGGGATCAAACTTAGGACCTTGCACTTGCGAGGCAGGCGCTGGAACCACTGAGCTAACCTTCTGGCCTACACTTGTTTACTTTTAATTTTTTTCAGGTAGAGGTGGTTATTCTGTTGTTTGGTGTTAGATTTCTTTCCAGGAATGCAGAGAGGTCTTGAAAGCAGCCGAGGATGATCTGCTTGTGGGGAAAGAGGAACTTGTGTAGCTGCCTGGTATGGGATGATGGAGGGTGAGGATTATGGTGTTGCTGCCAGTGCTGTGGTGCAGGGGTTCAGTCTCCATTGTGGTTGGCTCTCCTTGGATTGCTTTCACATAAAGTGGGAAGATGGTGACCAACATTAATTGTCAACACTGAGCGCAGCAGCTGGGAGCCTCAGGCCCACTGTGGCTCAGTGGGAAACAGTTACACTGGTAAATCTCATCCCTCTTGCCTTTTGTGACACAATGAGCTACCGACCAACCTAGTTAGACTGGCTGTTACCCAAAAAACAAAAGAATAATATACTCATAAGGATGCAGAGAAAAGGAAACTTAGTACATTCCTGATGGGAATATAAATTAGTATGGTCACTATGGGAAAACAGTATTGGAAGTTCTTTAAAAATGGATCCAGGTGTGGGGAGCATCCCTGTAATTCTAGCATTCTAAGAAACTGAGGCTGAGGATTGCAAATTTGATCCTAGCCTGGCAGTTTAGCAATTCAGCAAGACCTTGTCTCAAAATAGAAAAAGAACTAGAGATGTAGTTTAATGTGAAGGCTCTGAGTTCAATCTCCATTACCACTAAAATCAGATAAACACAACAACTCTAAGTGGGAGTTGGGTCTGTAGCTCAGTGGTAGAGTGCTTGCTTAGCATGCATGAAGCCTTAGGTTCCATATCTAGTACCACAAAATGGCAACAGAAGGCAAATTTAAAGATGGAACTGCCACATGATCTAGCAATCTCTTGAGTTATATCCAAAGGAAATGAAATCAGCATATCAAAGAAACACTTGCACACCTGTGTTTACTGTGGCAGTATTCTCCATAGCCAGCATATGGAATCCAGTGCAGATGCCTATCAGTGGATAAATGGATAAAGAGAAGGCAGAGATGTGTGAGTGTGTGGGTATGTGCGTGCGCCCATGCTTGCATAGTAGAGTACTACCCAACTATAGAGAGTGGAATTTTGTCATTTAGTATATAGTGGATGGAACACTAGAGATCAGGGATTTCCAACCCCAGGGCATGGACTGAGGCCAGTTGTGGCTGGTTAGGAGCTGGGCCACACAGCAGGATGTGAGCTTAGGCCAGCAGCAAAGCTTTATCTGGACTCACAGCAGCTTACAGTCTGTCATCGTGGTCACTGCGCACAACACCACTGGAGCTCAACCTCCTGTCAGAGCATCAGAGACATCAGATTCTCAGTGGAGTGCCAATCCTGTGAGCCTTGCTGTTTCACTGGGCACCTGCAAAGGATTTAGGTTTTGCTTTTTTCTGAGAATCTGATACTGAGAGTCTGGGGCGGAGCTGAGGTAGAGATGCTAGTGCTGGGAGCAGCTGCAGATGTAGATGAACTTGAGCAGAGAGGCATTGCTGCATGGAGACCATGGTAAGTCAGTCACATGCATATGACAAAGGACAGCTGCATTTGTGGCAGCTTCTAAGTCAGGAGCTGATACTTTTTTAAGCCTGTGTGTGACCCTCCTGCAATTTCATTTAATATTCTCATCTATGCCTCTTTCCATACTGTGTGCTTGTCTCAGTCACAAACTGAGCCCGCAAACTAACTCTGGCCAAAATGAAAAAAAAAAAAATCACAGAGACCTTCTTAGAAGGAGAAAGACCCAGTGATGAGCCAGAGAAAGACTCAAGACTGCAACAAAAAGAAGCTGTGCTTAAAAGAAAATACAGTACCAAGAGTCCTACTTAAATTCCAGGTTCATTGCAACAAGTAATCCTGCTCTCCAAGTCTACTTGTTATAGTACATGGTGACCAGTTCTCAGTGAAGCTGTGAAAGCTTCAGCACTGCTCATCACAGGGAGACCAAGCACCTTGCATCACAACATAAGAGTCTGGAGTTTTCCAAAAGAAAAACATGAGTGGCAAGAACAGAAGCAACCCTGAGACCTTGTGCCATCAAATGTGCCTGAAGGCAGTGATCTCCGTGGCCGCCATATTGTTAAGGCTGGGAACCCTTTGGTATGAGTGAGGAGCTGGTCCTGCCTGCTTCTGAGGACATTTGCAGGGAACTCTGAGGAGGGATGCCGTTCAAAGGTGACACATGTTCCGATTTGGGTAGCACCATTGCTAGATGACTGATGGACCAGCATGGAGCATCGAGGCATCCTTGTTAGAGCCACCAAGTCACTATGGCTCATGTCCAGGCTGATGTGCCTTCAGTGTGGCCAACAAGGCAGCTCTGCTTATTTTGGCTCAGTAGGCTCTTCAGGATGTGCACAAGGACATATCACTTTCTCTTGCCGGTCAACAACAAGGCTGCAGAGACATTCAAGTCTCTGAAGGACTACACAGGAGGAGAGTGGGACTGGTCACTTTCTGTTGGTTTATGTACAGACAGGGCACCTGTTGGGACTGAATGGCTTTCTGCTTCTGGGTTCAGAAGGAGGTTGCATCTTTTTTGAGACAGGGTCTCACTGTGTAGTTCAGGCTGGCCCTGAACTCACTGGGTAACACAGGCTGGCCTCAAACTTGGGGTTAGGGTTAGGGTTAGTGTTAGGCTTCCTGAGTGCTGGGATTATAGGTATGCAATATCATACTTGGCTCTGGAGGTTATTTCTGAATGTGAATCTGTACACTGTATCATCCATAGAGAAACATTGCCTTGCTGAAAAACTTCACCTGGATTTAATAGTCTCTTGCAGGATGTGATTGAAATGATCGACCGCATTCAACTATACACCCTTAATTCATGTCAGTGGTGCAGCTTTGTGAGAAGATGGTCACAGAGCATGCATGTTTTCTATACAAACAAAAATGGAGTTGCTTGCTTTTATTTTACACAGGGTCTTGCTCTGAACTCACTGTGTAGCCCCTGCTAGCCTTGGGTTTGTACAGTCCTCCTGCCTCAGTCTTCCAACTGCTGTGACCACAGGCATGTACCACTATGCCTGGGATGGTTGCTTTCTAAAGGTAGATCATTAGCCAGAGTTTCTGAGTTAGACCGCCACTTCAGAGATTTCTTTTAGAAAAATGATCACCCTGGCAGCATATTTCACTGACGTGGAATAGTTGCAAAATTTACTCCCCTGACACTTTCAGCTTGCTCAGTGAACTCAGTCTGTCATTTAGGGAAGAAGAACTGAATTCACGTTCTCAGATAAAGTGGCTGCATTCAAAACCAGACTAGATTATGGGGCCAATGAGTGAGTATTGGGAATGTCAGCATGTTTTAGACATGAGCAAAGACTTCGAAAGAGCCTGAGTCAGGTCCTTTGTTCTCCCAGCTGGTACAGGGATCACCCATCTCAGCTGTCAGAAGAGTTTGAGCATTTTACTCCCCAGCCTCTAAAGAAAGACCCCTGGGCTGGGAAAAATGAATCTGTGCCCCACTTGTGATGAGCCAGTGAAGAACTTGTTGGTGCTGGAAGAGAATCAGCTGATTGGATTGCATATGATTGTGGCCTCAAAAAGTGTGTTTGAGAGGCAGAGATGTGGCTTGGTGGCACCTGCCTGTGTGGCAAGTGCAAGATCTTGAGTTCAATTTCTGGTACAGAGAAAAAAGTGTTTGAAGTCCAGGATTGTGTAATTCCAGCACTTGGGAGGCAGAGGCAGGAGGATTATTGTAGATTCAAGACCAGCCTGGGCTACATATTGAGACCTTGTTTCAGAAAGCAAAAAACAGCAGCAAAAAGTAACTTCAAATCTCTTATCTGTTCTGGTTTAAAGTCAGAGTATAATATCCTCAGGTCACCATGAGAGCACTGAAAAGCCTGCTTCTTTTTCAACATCCTCTCTTTTTGAAACAGGGTTTTCTGCAGTTCCAGCAACTAAAATAAGATTACAGAGTAAATTGGGCTTAAGTAACACACTTTTGGTTCCCCATCACTCATCACATGGGACAACCTAATTTTACAGGAAAACAAGCTGGGGACTCCCACTGATTCTGGCTGTGGACTCCCCCGCTCCAGTTGTCTTCCATGAAACTTGTCTTTGTTGCCAAAATGGTTGGGGGCTGCTGCTGCAGAGAACATACATGAAGTAAGCCAGACATAGTTACCGCATAATCCCCCTCTAGAGTGATGACTTCATAGAACTCAAAAGGAGGAGCCCAGTGCTCTTTGGACATGTTGAAGTAGATGGGAGAGAGGGACAGGAAGACATTCTGTGGTAGCTCTTCTGAGAGGCAGAGGCACACGTCAGAGTAACAGGTGAAATGATGGATGAGGATATGCAAGTGCTGGTCACCCTGCAGTGGTCATCATACCTGCTTGTGAATCTGTACAAGTCCTATGTTAGAGGAAAGCTGAGTTATGGTAAAATACATAGTGAGTTAAAACCTTGCTTAGTCATTCGTTATATGACTAGTTAGTAGTTCATGTTTTCTCAGTCTTTGGAAAGACTGAGAAAGTTTCTCTATAATTGTGTTTATTTCTGTAACTCAGCTATAATTTCACTGAAGTCAGGAACCATTCTGTTAAAAAGTCATGGTGTAGGGCCAGAGATTTAGCTCAGTGGTTCCATTGCCTGCCTAGCAAGCACAAGTTCCCTGGTTTGATCTCCAGTAACCACATACAACAGTACCAGGCGTGGTGACTTGCACCCACTATTATCAGTACCACACACCGTAATGCTGAGTGTGGTGGCTCACACCTCTAATCTCAGCACTCAGGAGGCAGAGGCAGGAGGATTGCTGAGTTCAAGGCTTGCCTGGGCTACATAATGAGCTCAGGGCCAGCCTGAACTACAAAGTGAGACCCTGTCTCAAAAAAAAAAAAAAATAAAATCATGGTGTTATTCACTTGTAGTAAAAGTTCATGATTTTTTACTATATACACTTCTGTGTGGTTTTGATACGCATGTTTCACCTTTGCATAATCACTGTTGGAAGTCAGCTGTGGAAACAGCTTCCTGCCTCTTTCAAGTCTGCCCTGGCCTGTTCTGCCCTAATCACTGGCTCTGTGATTTTGCCTTTTCCAGAATGTCCTGCCAGTGACTATGGTTGTGGTCTGAGCTGGGCAACTGGCGTGTCTCTGTGCCTTCATTCCCTGTGCTCTGGTAACAGTAGCTGGCCCTCTTGTGTGATTCTACCACAGTTCGTCAGGTGGAGGTTAGTATTAATATTTTGATGTGTTTCAGTGGACTTTTATTGATAATCTTTGAATAATAGTCATGAACCTGTACAGTTAATATCTTCCCTTTTTCACTTATTGATATATCTGGCCAAACTGGGTGTGGTGGCTCACATCTGTAATCCCAGGTCTCTGGGAGGCTGAGGCAAGAGGATTAGAGTTAGAGTTCAGCTAGGCAATTTAGTGAGACACTGTTTCAAAAAAAAAAAAAAAAGACTAGGAATGTAGCTCAGTGTGAACACCCTGGATTCAAACTTCGATTTGGGTGTGGGGGAATCTCAGTATTGTGGTACATGCCTATGATTCTAGAGGTTGAGACAGAAGCATAGCATCATGAATTCAAGGCCAGCCTGGATTACAAAGTAGGTTTAAAACCACCCTGAAGGGATTACAGGCGTGAGCCATTACACCCAACATTGTGGTATGTGGTACCAGGGATCAAACTCTGGATCTTGCACTTGCCAGGCAGATGCTTGGAACCACTGAACTAAATCCCCAACCCCTTGGGGTTAGTATTTTTACTTTATGAGTGTCTTCTATTATGCTGCTGATAGCTCTTTTTTTTTTTCCTTTTTTGAGACAGGGTCTCATTCTGTAGTTCAGGTTGACCCTGAACTCAGTATGTAGCCCAAGTTAGCCTCAAACTCACAGAAATCCTCCTGCCTCTGTCTCCCGAGTGCTGGGATTACAGACATGAGCCACCATGCTTGGCACTGTGGTATGCTGGGGATCAAACTTAGGACTTTGCGCTTACCAGGCTGACGCCAGAACCACTGAGCTAAATCTCCGGCCCTGATAACTCTTTCTTACCATCTTTCCACAGGTCTTTTCTAAGATGTTTGCTAGTACATTTCCATTTTTTTTGAGATAGGGTTTCATTATGTAGTTTAGGCTGGCCTTGAATTTACTAGGTGGCCCAGGCGACCCTCAAACTTACGGTGGCCCTCCTGCCTCAGCCTTCCAAGTACTGGAATTACAAGCTTGCACCACTATGCCCAGCTTTTTAAATTTTTTTATTTATTTTTGTTTGTTTTATTTTTAATTAATTTATTTTTCAATGACCAGCTTTTGATTTCTTTCCTTCTGTTTTTCTTACGGTGCATGCTGGGATCGCACCCAGAGCTGCTTGCCTGCTGGGCAGGCGCTGTGCTACTGAGCTCTACCTTCAGTCCTTTTGCATTTTAAATGTTTAAAAATTTTGTCTGCAAATCTTTCTTTTCAGATACAGCTTTGTTATTTTTAGGATTGGAAATTGAATTTCCTTCCAAGACTTAGTAAGTATTTGCTTTGTAGTTTTTGTTTTTTAACTGTTTGTAAAATTTTAGTTTTTTAAATATTTAATATAAAAGTCGGTGTTTGCTTCTAAAAGTTCTTATTTTGATACGATTTGTGATGAGAGTTTGTGTTGACTTTTCAGAATATATCAATGTGTTATAACACTTTGTCCCTAGTTCTTACTTTCCCCTGTTTTTGTGAATGGTCTGATTTTTTATTAGTACATGTTTAAGATACGTAATGGATTTGTGATACATAATGGATACATTTATCATAGACAGTTGGTTCATGTACATGTTGTACCTTACCCTCCACATTTGCCCGCTTTTTGACACTTTCCCTACTACCGGCCTTGCTGTTTTGGGGTGTTAAAAGTATAACCCCAACCATACCTATGTGTGTCTGTTCTGGCTTTTCTTCCCGTCTCATCTCCTCTCATAATATTTGCTTTAAAAGGTCAGAGCTTCTTTGAAAATCAGTAAAGCATGGCAGGGTCCCTGTGGAGTGATGGCTTATCAGGGTACATTGCTGGGTCTGCCTGGGTGGGTAGTGCAGGCTCCTTTCTGTGTTCCTTCTTTCCTTCAGTTTGCTGAGCTTGCCAGTATTTTCGACTCCATCTTCAGGAACTAACCATCTGGTCAGACCATGTCTTTCTTCACCTGGTTTAAATTTGCACTTGTCTGTTATGTATGCTAGGAGTATACCTTTGCATTTGTAAACTGTATAGCTTTGATTTAATATATGCCATAGTTCAACTTGGGATTCGAGACCGGAAGAGCACTGTAAGTTTTTTGGTTTTGGTATCAGGAACTTAGGACCTCGCACTTGGCAGGCAGGCTCTGTGCCACTGAGCTAAATGCCTGGCCCTAAGCACTATACATTTTGTAGCTTCTTCAAGTTTACGAATTGAGGGTGTCAGAAACCCCAGGAAGGTGAGGACTGGGCATCCCCGCTGTGCCTGGAGCAGCCGCGAGGTAGCACCTGCTCACTGGCACCCACAGCACGCATTGTAGTCCCTTAGAGATTCAGGTTTTCTCACTCTGCTTCTCTTTCATGTCCGGGGGCAGCTGGTTCTGACTGGAAACTGCACTTGCATGGGGCATTGTCCTGCCTCTTCGGGGAACCTGGTTCTGAGCTGGCTGCTGGCTGCCACCTGTCACTGCATTTGTTTCTCACGGGGAGAAAATTACCTCTGTGTGCCTTTCTCTTGCTTTTTTCTCTCTACTGATACTGTAAATAAAAGTTACAGAGTTCTTGGTTTGGTGACTTTTCTTCTCCCAGAGTTTCCCTGGCGGCTGAGCGCTCTTGCTGGAGAAACAGGCCCTCTGGCCCTCTTGGGACCTGAACTGACTCTTTCCATCCTTCAGCTGCACTCACCATAGCACATGAGGACTCAGGGATGGGTGGCCTCACAGGGCACCCACAGGGTCAGTGTAGCTGTCAGCAAGGGCAACTTCTGTGAACAGTGTCGGGTGTCCGCTTTCCAGCCCCTGGGCACAGCAGGAACTCACAGGACACTTTTTTAGTCTGTGCTAGAAGAGATGGTGTCCAGTGTTGGCCTCTATGCATTTTTCTGTCTTTTTCTTTTTCCTTTACTAGGGATTGAACTCATGGCCTCCCATATGCTAGGCTAGTGCTCTGGCCCTGAGCTGTATCCCTAACCTTTCTTTTAAAGGGCAGTTTCTATTATTTCCACATACAGAATCCTAGCATTGTTATTTAGCTGGTTTAGGGCAAGCCCTCTAGCCTTCACTTTTCCCAGCTTGGCACTGTAAGTGTGTCTGGGCCAGGACCTTGGCAGTGGAGCACATCACTGTCCCCTACTTGGTCCCAAGAGCACCTCTGTCTCTCTAGACAGCCTGTTTGAAGGCAGGGATACTTCCTGTTTGCTGGGGATGGGCCATCCAGCCTGGCTTTCCTCTTGCTGACACAAGAGGGCATGCATCTTGCTGCATGGATGGGCAGAAAGGCACCTGGCCCATTCAAGTCCACAGTATGTGCAGTCTTGACCACATGACAAGATGGACCTCTGCTCCAGGGACTGTCTGTTTCTAGGTGGGGCTATCTCCTTTGCTGGCAGCTTTCTTCCCTCCCTAGGCCAGCTGTCTCTGCTCATTTCAGGTGTGTCCTCTGGGGCCAGCTCAGGCTTCTAGGTGGCTTTGGGGGTGTGGAAGGCTGAGGATAGTGAGTTTCCAGAGGCGCTATTAGCCACCTTAGAGGGAGCCTATTGGTGCTGCAGCTGGATGTAGTAGGATCATTGGACGTAGTAGATGAAGTTCCTTTTAGGCTCAGTGTCCTGTTCACTGCTAAATCCTCAGGCTTGTTCTCAAACAGGAAATTACCATGTTGGTCTTGTGCTTCTTCACAACTCTGACCTGGGGCCAGATTCTGCCTTTGACCTTTTTTCCTTTTGGCATCTTGGGTAGCAGAGGAAAGAGAAGGAAAAGCCCGTCTGTGGGTTAGATATAGGTGGCCTCCTGCACTTCATTTGGGTTGCATTAGTAAGGGACCCTCTGGTCTGAATCAGATGCCAGTGGGAACATAGCTTTGGAATAGCTTCCTTGGCTGGCAGGTGGTAATTATACTAAGTGGTAACCAAGCCATTTTATCTGCTTCCCAGTAACTCGCTTTAATTTTGATTTCCTAGGAGAATATTACGTGAGATAGTGAAGGGAGGTGATAATGCACCATGGCAGCGGTCCTCAGAATGTCCAGCATCAGCTACAGAGGTCCAGGTCCTTTACGGGCAGTGAGGAGGAGCAGCCGGCTCATCCAAACCTGCCCCCGTCCCCTGCAGCGCCCTTTGCTCCGTCAGCCAGCCCATCTGCGCCGCAGTCCCCGGGTTACCAGATACAGCAGCTGATGAGCAGAAGTCCCGTGGCTGGACAGAATGTGAACATCACCCTGCAGAACGTTGGTCCCGTCGTGGGAGGAAACCAGCAGATCACACTGGCCCCGCTACCACTGCCCAGCCCTACCTCACCAGGCTTCCAGTTCAGTGCACAGCAGAGGCGGTTTGAGCATGGCTCCCCGTCATACATCCAAGTTACCTCCCCTCTGTCCCAGCAGGTCCAGACGCAGAGTCCCACACAGCCCACCCCAGGCCCTGGACAGGCCCTGCAGAGTGTGCGTGCTGGGGCCCCTGGTCCAGGGCTGGGCATTTGCAGTAGTAGCCCCACTGGAGGCTTTGTGGACGCCAGTGTGCTTGTGAGGCAGATCAACTTGAGCCCATCCAGTGGCGGGCACTTTGTGTTTCAGGAGGCACCAGGCCTCACCCCGATGGCTCAGGGAGCTCAGGTTCAGCTCCAGCATGCAGGGGCTCCCATTGTGGCCCGAGAACGGAGACTGTCCCAACCACATACGCAGTCAGGAGGCACCATTCACCATCTGGGGCCCCAGAGCCCTGCGGCTGCAGGTGGGCCTGGCCTGCAGTCCTTGGCCAGCCCAGGCCACATCACCACGGCAAGCCTGCCTCCCCAGATCAGCAGCATCATCCAGGGCCAGTTGATCCAGCAGCAGCAGCAGGCGCTGCAGGGGCAGCCACTGAGCAGACCTCTGGGATTTGAGAGGGCTCCTGGTGTGTTGCTCCCTGGGGTCGGGGGCCCCTCAGCATTTGGGATGACATCCCCTCCACCACCCACTAGCCCATCCAGAACTACCATCCCCCCAGGCCTTTCCAGCCTACCCCTCACATCTACGGGCAGCTCAGGGGTGAAGAAGGTGCCCAAGAAACTGGAGGAGATCCCCCCGGCCTCCCAGGAGATGGCGCAGATGCGGAAGCAGTGCTTGGACTACCACTACAAGGAGATGGAGGTGCTCAGGGAGGCCTTCAAGGAATATCTGATTGAACTGTTTTTCTTGCAACATCTTCAGGGGAACATGATGGATTTCCTAGCCTTTAAGAAGAAGCATTATGCCCCTTTGCAAGCATATCTTAGGCAGAATGATTTGGACATTGAAGAGGAGGAAGAGGAGGAGGAGGAGGAGGAAGAAAAATCTGAGGTTATCAATGATGAGGTAAGAAACAGAAGCTTAATGTTGTAGAAGGTCTGTGTGAAGCAAATTAGAGTGCACACAGCAGTGAGTTGAAAGTAACTAGTTACTTTTTGAGTTCATAAGGGTGCAATGTAATAGTCAGGTTGGAGAATGCATTTCCCTTCTCCCTTCATGGTAAGGAAGAGCTGTTGCTGTACAGCTGTTGGGAAGAGGGTACACAGGGCTGTAACTGCGGCCTCCAGGCACCAGGTGCTGTCGTTGAGAATCAGAGCCAACATTATAGTAGCCAGTGCAGTCCAGTTTCCCCCTTTGCCTGGGTTGGTAGCCCAGGCAGACACTGATAGCTGTCTCCAGCTCTGCTATGGCAAGTGGGAAAGGTTGCTAAAATTGTAAGGCTTAGCACCTATCCCTGATTTCTAGGTTTCATATGATATTTGTGTAGCTCTGTCCATAAACACTGCCAACATGGTTTTTAACGAGGAGGTTATATTACCAGCCAAAATTACAACTCACCAAATATATTTCGAGGAGATTCTATTTATTTATTTCATTTTGCAGTGCCAAGAATCAAACCCAAGGTCTCACCCTGAGCTGTATTCTCAGCCCTTGTTTATTTTTTGAGACAGTCTCACTAAGTTGGTCAAGCTAGGGTTGAAACTTGGAGTTCTCCTGCCTTAGCTTCCCAGAGTGCCAGCATTACAGGTGTCTGACACCTGGATTTACATGAGAGCTTCATAATTGAGATAATAGTTATTATGGCAAAGAAATGAGAATTTTTTCCCATTGTTAGAAGTAGTTTAGGTTTGAGGTCATGTTTTAAATCCACACTTCTGCATATGCACATGATATTTAAGATGAAATCTTTTGTAGATAGTTTGTTTTGGTGCCTAGAATAGGTGTACAGCAGATCCCTCACCACAGTCATTCCTAAGGGCCTCTTATTTGTGCTTCTTAAAATAGGGTGACAGAGAATTGTACTGTAATGCACTGTATTTTGTGCCTCTGTGTTGTGTAGTGTACAATATGTTGGTGGAGCTTATTTTGTTTTATGATAGAACTAAAACAATTTAAATCTTTGTCAGCCCTTGTGCAAAGAAACCAGCTTTTGGTAACAAAAGCTTGTCTCTCTGCTCCAGTGTCCTCACTAGCATCTATGGATGTATCTGTGGTTTTGCCATCTGTGTCTTCTTGAGCACCCTTCCTGGGGTGGACTGTTTCTGTTTCTCAGGTCTATATGACTTATTTCAAGGACTTCCCCTCTATTGCCATGAAACAGTAAAATTTAGTTCTCTTTATGTGTATACTAATGTTGTCTGTTAGCTCAGTCACCTTATCTGTACTTGGGAAGAAAAGTAAATCCCCATTTATAGCTTCCTAGTGCAGTAGATCTCCGCCTTGTGACCCATATCGGGTAGATAACAGTGCAGTAGTAAAGATGGCCCAGGAAGCCTCAGGGCTTTGTTACTTGAGTCTGCTGTTCCCACTTTAAAGTTTGAAGGTACAGAATCGAGGATGTTTCCTTTGACCTAAAGTGGAATTTCTAAAGATTGGCAGTGTTACGTTATATATCTGTCAGTTCAGTGTCCTTTTACAGGATGTGATGCAAAAACGTTTCATTTTTAAACACCTGAAATTAGTGAACTGACAGCAATGAAATTCTAACACAATTTTGAGCAGTCTTAAAAATTATGTTGCCTTTTTTTCTCAAAATATTTCTCTCAGGTAAAGGTTGTGACAGGCAAGGATGGGCAGACTGGGACTCCCGTTGCTATAGCAACCCAGCTTCCGCCAAATGTTTCTGCTGCTTTTTCATCTCAGCAGCAACCATTTCAGGTACTTTTCGATGGTTCTAAACTTTAGTCTCATCCCAAACGTTTCCTTCATCCAGATATTTTAAACTTCAATTTACTACTTGCTCTTTGGCATTTTTTTCCAGAGCCCATTCCTTATTTTTAAAAAGTAAAAAAGCCTTTTTGCATATACAGTTATTAAATTGCATGAATCAGTGACCACACAGAGCTTACTGCATTATTTTTTGCATACCTGCAGTGTGGTGGTAGCTTTTAGTGTGCATGTCATCTAATCTGCGAGTCTTGTTGATTGTATGCTCAGGGCTGCTTGTGTGCTGTGTTTTAATGTTTGTTCTTTCTTGTGTCTTTACTGTGTTTTGAGAACAGTGCAAAACAGAACAAGAACAGTGTTTAGCAGATGATGATTTGGTACATTCCTTAACTAGAGGAAATGCTGACAGAAACTACCCCTGAGGGCATGAGGGCCAAGGGGCTTCCCGGTGGAGGTCAGCAAATGCACCCTGGTGATGCCAGGAATGTAAGGCAAACAGTTTTGGAATAGATCTTGCTGGCATCTAAGAGCAGTTTCATCTTTGATGGTGTTTTTTATTTTTAATCTGATGTAATTTCAAACATAGGTATAAGTTGCAATAGTCACACAACGCTCCTGATACCCAGCCTAAATTCAGCAGTTGTTGACTTTTTGCCCCATTTGCCTTAGATTCATTCTCTCACATATACGTGTGACATCACACAATGCCCCTTTATCCGTAGTTACTTCAACACCTTAGAGATAAGGATGTTACCCCCCCTAAACCTAGTATAAGACATTTTATAGGGATCAATAGTGTATATTTAAGTTCAATCTGTTGTTCTAAAGCTGTTTTTTGTAGTTCTTCCTCCAGTCCAGGAACTCAGGGTTTAGTCTTCATGCCTCTTTGGTCCTTAGTCCAGGTCGCCGTCTAAATCTTCGATGTCATCAGTGTTTTCTAAGAATGCAGGTCAACTGTTTTGTACACGTTGCGGCCTGGGGTTGTCTAATGTTCACCAGGGCCGTATTCAGTCATTGTTTTGAGAGGACTGCCGTAGAAGTTAAGATGTGGCCATCTGAGTGTTATATCAGAAGACCATGATGTCACTTTGTCTCATGGCTGGTGCTGCTGACTTTGAGCACTTGGCCAAAGTATTGTCCACAAGGCCTATATGATGGATGGATAGTCATTTATTTTTCATTTTATAAATGATGAGTAGCTTGTGGAAGACACTTTTTGGGGCTATGTAAATGTTCCATATCTCATTAACTGTTGTCTCATTACCCACTGATTCTAGTGTCAGTTGATGAGCTATGTCTGAACCAGTTATTGCTGATGTGGGTTTTCTACCTCCGTCATTCCTAGAGTGCTAATCAGCATCTGCTGTAATGATGAGCTTCCTTTTTCCTCCATGTTAATATTCATGTACGATATGGATGCCTAATCTGGTAGGTTATATGTCACCCTTAAGTACTTATTTATTTATTTATTTTTGAAACAGGGTCTCGCTTTGTGGTTCAGGCTGGCCCTGAGCTCACTATGTAGCCCAGGCAAGCCTGGAACTCAACAATCCTGTCTCTGCCTCCCGAGTGCTGGGATGACAGGTGTGAGCCACCACGCCCAGCATTGTATGTGGTTACTGGGATCGAACTCAGGGCCTTGGGTTTGCGAGGCAGGCGCTGGAACCACTAAGCTAAATCTCTGGCCCAGTATTTATTTATTTATTTATTTATTTATTTATTTATTTATTTTTTGCTTTTTGAGACAGGGTCTCACTTTGTAGTTCAGGCTGGCCCTGAGCTCACTATGCAGCCCAGGCAAGCCGCCGCGAACTCAGCAATCCTCCTGTCTCTGCCTCCTGAGTGCTGGGATTACAGACGTGAGCCACCACGTCTGGCATTGTGGTATTCGGCATTGATTGTTGGTGGGCATGTCTTCACGCCCAGCATTACATGTGGTTACTGGGGATCGAACTCAGGACCTTGTGCTTGCAAGGCAGGCGCCGGAACCA
Organism: Thryonomys swinderianus; assembly: GCA_004025085.1. Taxonomy (NCBI): domain Eukaryota; kingdom Metazoa; phylum Chordata; class Mammalia; order Rodentia; family Thryonomyidae; genus Thryonomys; species Thryonomys swinderianus. Next base: position 6,176 of record PVIC010007151.1, on the reverse strand, counting down.
CTGAGCTAACCCTCTGGCCCATATTTATTTTTTATTTAAACTTATATACATTCAGTAAAAATTGATTCTTGGTCTTTACCTCTATGAGTTTGGATGTATGACATGTGACATAGCTTTACCTCCATGAGAGCCGTATACCTCCCCATCATGACAGGCAAACACAGAACAGCTCCGTCACCCAGACCTGTCTGGCTGTCCCCTTGGATTTGTCCCTCTCACTGCTGTCCCTGTTCTCCAGCTGTGTGACTGCTGGGTCGGGGGCTCTCCCTCCGCATGGTGCACTGGAGTGGGTGCAGTTTATTGCATTTACGGTTTTTTTCCTTACCAAGTGGTACCTCATTTCCTAGGCAAGTTGTGGCTCATTCATTCTTTCACCCTTTGGAGGATCTGGGGTTATTTTCATTTATGATTTATGAATAAAACAATTGTAATTGCTCTCATATAGTTTTCCGAGTGAACATAGACTTTGATTTCATTTGTGTAAATACCTAGGAGTCTGATTGCTGGGTCGTGTAAGTACATATTCGCCTTTCTAGGAAACAGCTGGCTTTTCTAGTGTGCTGTGCTGGTTGGTGTCCAGCGGTAGTGTGATATGCCTCCCTGCTACCAGTAGCTTATTGTCATGGTTCTGTTTGGGTCACCTTGATAGATACACACCTGTTTAGTGTAGCTGAGACTGATGAGGATCTTTGGTTGCAGTCTTTGGTTATATGTCTTTCATGAAGTATTTGTTTATGGCTTACTTATTATTTTTTTTTTACTAAAATTTGTTTTATTGTTACATTTGAAAGTTCTTTGCCTAATACAGATAGCAAGTTTTTTTTGTCAGTCATGAGATTTGCAAGTATTTCCCTAGTCTGTTCTCTTAGACATTTAGGTTTTGCAGAACATTTTTTCTTTTTTCTTTTTTCTTTTTTTTTTGAGACAGGGTCTTGCTTGTAGCTCAGGCTGGCCCTGAGCTCACCTATGTAGCTCAGTAAGCCTGGAACTCAGCAATCCTCCTGCCTCTGCCTCTGAAGTGCTGGGATTACAGGCATGAGCCACCACGCACGGCAGAGCGAATATTTTAAATTTGATGAAGTATAGTTTATCCTTTTTTAAATGGATCATGTTTATCCTATCATATCTAAGAGCTCTTTGTTCCTGAGTTTTCTTCTGGAAGTTTTATAATTTTTTCCTTTTTTGGTGGTTTTAGGGATTGAGCCCAGCAAGTGTGGAGTTATATCCCCATCTCCTAACCCTGCTTTTTTTTTTTTTTGCTTTTTGTAGCTAGGGTTGCCCTGTGTAATTCAGGCTGGTTTTGAACTCCCTTTGTAGCCAAGAGTGGCTTTAACTCCCAGTGATCTACCTGCTTCAGCCTCACAAATACTGAGATTATAAGCATAAGCCAGCATGCCCAGGTTTTGTTTGTTTTTTAATTTTGAGACAGGGTCTTGTTAGGTTGACTAGGCTGGCCTTGAATTTGTAACCTTTCTGCCTCTGCCTCTCAGGTACTTGAGAACACAAGCCTGTGTTAGCATGCCTCATTGGAAGTTTTATAGTTTTAGATTTAGGCTTGTGATCTCTTTTTAGTGAAGCTCTGTGTAATGTGACAGATACACGTAGCAATTCATTTTTTGCATATGGATGTCCAGTTGTGACCAAATCATGTCTTAAAAAGACTATCCTGCTCTCTCGAGTTGACTCTGTGTCACTGCCTGGAAGCCAGTTGGTTGCCTGGGTGTGGTGCCGTTCCTGGGCTTGTCTTCTGCTGGTCCCAGCCAGCCGGCTACTTGCCATTGCCACACCATCCTGGCTGGTGTGGTTTCATGGTCAACCTTGAGGCGGAATGTGTTCTCCAGCGTTATTCTTTCTTTGAACAGCTCTGATCATTGGATTCCTTTTCCCTTGATACAAAGTTCAGAATCATCTGTGGTTATCTATGGGGGTCCTGCTGGTGTCTCGGTGAGGGATGCATCGCAGCTGTTGACCAGCTTGGGGAGAAGTGGTTTCTTTTTTTTTTTTTTTTTTTCATTTTGGAGACAGGGTCTCGCTTTGTAGTTCAGGCTGGCCCTGAGCTCACTATGGTGCTCAGGCAAGCCGCCCCGAACTCAGCGATCCTCCTGTCTCTGCCTCCCGAGTGCTGGGATGACAGGCGTGAGCCACCACACCCAGCATTATATGTGGTAACCGGGGATCGAACTCAGGTCCTTGTGCTTGCGAGGCAGGCGCCGGAACCACTGAGCTAACCCTCCGGCCCGAGAAGTGGTTTCTTGATGGCACTGCTCTGCTGGTCCTTAAATGTGATCTGTCTCTTCATTTATTCATGTGTTTGATGCCTTTTATCAGCATTTTGTAACTTTCAGTATACTAATCTTATATATATATTTTGTTAGATTTATATTTTAAGATACCAGTTTTTTGTGGTACTATAAATAGTACTTAAAATTAAAAAAGTAATTTCGTTATTCACTGTAGTTATACAGAAATGTAGTGGATTATTTGAACCTGTGTTTTGCAACATTGCTAAACTCACTGCTTTTAGGAGCTGCTGTTTTAGATTCCATGGGATTTTTCTGCATAGAGAATCATTTTTCAAGAAGAACAGAGCTTGCTTGTCTTTTCCTAGCTATACGTCATCCCTTCTCCTGGTTTGTGCCTGGGCAGGGGCTCCGGTGTGGTGCTGAGGAGCAGGGCCGAGTGCAGACACCCAGCCTCCTTGTTCCCTGGGAGCGTGGATCCTTTACCAGGGCATGAAAGCTGTGGGTTGCACAGGTCCTTTATCACTGGTGGATGTTGAATTTTGTTAAATGCTCTTTCTGTGCTATTGATGTGATTTATGATTTTTCTTTTCTTTGAGGCAGGATTTTGTTAATACAGTATAGTCTAGGCCACCCTTGAACTTGCTATGTAAACTAGGCTGGCCTCACACTCGTGATCCTCTTGCCTTAGCCTTCTGAGAACTAAGATCACAGGCCTGCATCACTATGCCAGGGTTACGACTTTTCTTTCCCAGTTTGTAAAAATGGAATTACTTTAAACCAATGTAAAAATTTACAGATGGGTGTTGCAAAGATCTTTGGTGTTAGGTTTGCTGAGTTTTGAGAAATTTGTATCCATGCCACCCACACAACAGTTGTATTAATTTTCACCACACTATAAGCTTTCTTGGTGCTCCTCACCAGGCCTCTGCTGCTCAGCCCCTCCCTACTGTTCCCTTGATATTTATTCTAATGCTGATGTTGTCCTAGAAGAGCCATGAGAGCCCTTTCATACCAGCTCCAGTGTACTTTTGATTTGTCCCTATCATTTTATGACACAAACTATGTTATGATTCATTATATATGTGCCTTGATGAAGCCCTGGAGTCAGACATTTCTCCAAGGTTCCTTTTGGTGGGGTCTAATAATTTGATTATATGTTCATTGTTACTAGTTTAAATTGAAGATTTCTAGGGGATTTATTTTATATTTTTAATTTTAATTTTTTAGTTTCTTTTTTTTTTTTCAGACAGGGTCTCACTTTGTAGTTCAGGCTGGCACTGAACTCACTATGGAGCCCAGGCAAGCCTCAAACTCAGCAATCCTCCTGTCTCTACCTCCCGAGTGCTGGGATTACAGGCGTGAGCCACCACACCTGGCTAATTTTTTAGTTTCTTTTGAGACAGGGTCTTGCTTTGCAGTTCAGGCTGACCCTGAACTCATTATGTAGCCCAGGCTAGCCTTAAACTTGTGGCAATCCTCCTGCTTCTGTCTCCCAAATGCTGGGATTACAGGTGTGAGCTACCACACCCAGCTTCTAGGAAATTAATTAGTAGACCTTTTTCTAGTCACAACATAGAGGAATTAATATATTAGTGCATTTATAGGCCACATTGAATATTTGCTGAAGAACATGTCAGTGACATGTAGAGTAGGTATAGAAACAGACCTGAGGATGAGTGGAATAGATTTAGAAGATCCAGAAACAACTCCAGATACAGTAAGCCATCTCATCTTTGATGAAGGAGCCAAACATCCTCAATGGAGGAAAGAGAGCCTCTTTAACAAATGGTGCTGGAAAAACTGGGCTTCAACCTGCCAAAGACTGAAGCTAGATACATCTCTTTCACCATGTACTAAACTAAAATCAAAGTGGATTAGAGACCTAAATATTAAAATAAAATCTCTAAATCTACTGCAAAACAGATTGGTAAAACTCTCAGAGACATTGGCCTAGGGAGAGGCTTTATGAACAAAACCTCTATACCACAAGAAGTAGCAGAAGAAATCAACAAATGAGATCTCATCTTATTAAAAAGCTTCTGCACAGCAAAAGAAACCACTGGCAGAGCAAAAAGGCAACCAACAATACAGGAAAAAAATCTTTACCAGTAGTTCCTGTTCTTCGGATATAGATATATTAAAAAGATGATCAGTATTTGCAGTTCAAATGAACTACTCTGATTTATTGTTATATGTACCAGGTTGCCAGAGATTTAAATTGGGAAGAATATACTGATTTGGATCCATGAAATTCTCCTTCACTTTTTGTTTGTTTTTGTGGTACCACGGATTGAACTGAGGATCTTGGGCTAGCCAGGCAGGTGTGGAAACACTGGGCTACATCCCCGGCCCTTTCATTCACTTTTTATATATGTATTTTAGTTTTTGCTATAGTAAGGGTATAACCTAGTGGTGCTCCACCATTGAGCTACATGCCCTTGCCCTCTTTTGTTTTTTATTTATTTTGCCTTTTTTGTTTTTTCTTTTGAGATAGGTTCTCTCTTTGTAGTTCAGACTGGCCTTGAACTCACTCTGAAGCCCACGCCAGCCTCGAAAACACAGGAGGATTGCTGAGTTTGGTGCTTGCTAGGGCTACATAGTGAGCTCAGGGCCAGCCTGAACTACAAAGTGAGGCCCTGTCTCAAAAAAAAAATTTGCAATTATAAAATGAACATGTTTGGAAGAACTTGATGTGCAGGCAACATGGTAACTAGTTGATAATGCTGTATTCATGCTTCAAACTTACTGAGAGAGACCTTTCAGTGTTCCTATCCAGAAAAAGCAAACTCTGAGGTGACAGATTTACTAGTTTAATTATCAAACTAATTTCATTATGTTTATCATATTGCCTTTTATACGTTAAATACGTATTTTTGTTTGCTTGTTTTGTGGTACCAGGGGTCAAACTCTGGACCTTGTAACTTGCCAGGCAGGTGCAGCACCACTGAGCCACAACCTTGGCCCAATATATATGGTTTTTAGAGAGACCTTGCCTCAAAATTTAAATGGGGAGGTGCTAGGGATGCTGGGTTCAGTTATCAGTACCACACAGGCATGTGCATTGGCAAACACACATGTGCACAAAATATAGCCTTGACACCATCCACATTTGTCTGTATGTCATCACCTATAGACTTATTTCTGAGCAGCCTGGGTTGGATCTCTGTCTTGCCTGTTGTGAATCCAGTGTTACAAGCTGGAGTTGTGGATTCTCCTCCGGACTCTGATTTTTCTCTCTGATGTACATATACCTGAAGTAGGGATGCTGGGTTATCTGCCAGTTATATTCTTAATATTTAAAAAAATTTTTTTATTTAGTTTTTTGAGGCAGGGTCTCACCTTGTAGTTCATGCTGGCCCTGAACTTACTACGTAGTGCAGGTTACCCTCAAACTTATGGTAATACTCCTGCCTCTGCCTGCTGAGTGCTATGATTATAGGCGTGAGCCACCATGCCCAGCTGTTTTTAATTTTGAAGACCCTCCACAATAATTGTGCTAATTTTCATTTTTACTAACAGTGTGCAAATACTTAACACAGTTCCTGCACTGAACACCTTATAGGGAAGAGGGTGTAAGAAATTTTAAAGACATCAATAATATATTTCTTATGCCCTGTCATGAGTATATGGTGATTGATTTATTAGTGCCCTTCTTACTTTTTTTTTCTCGTTTTTACCCATATCCCTACCCACCCACACCTCCCCACCCCCTATATACATGCTCTTTTATTTTCAGAATCATATTTATTCCTTCCCCTCATTACATCCCCACACCAAATTTCCTTTGGAAATTTCCCATTCTACAATAACTGTCATACTTTCTAGAGCTCATTTGCATCTACAGGTGCTCATATCAAAGAGAACATCCAGTGTTTGCCTATCTGTGATCTATTTATTTCACTCTGCCCTTTTTACTTTTTTTTTTTTTTTTTT
>PVIC010007150.1:0-51797 GCA_004025085.1 Thryonomys swinderianus | reverse complement strand
TTTTTTTTTTTTTTTTTTTTTTTTTGCTTTTTGAGACAGGGTCTTGTGTTGTAGTTCAGGCTAGCCCGCCTGAGGCAAGCCGCCGCGAACTCAGCAATCCTCCTGTCTTTGCCTCCCGAGTGCTGGGATTACAGGCGTGAGCCACCACGTCTGGCATTGTGGTATGCGATGTTGATTGTGGGTGGGCGTGTCTCCACGCCCAGCATTATATGTGGTTACCGGGGATCAAACTCAGGACCTTGCGCTTGCGAGGCAGGCGCTGGAACCACTGAGCTAACCCTCCGGCCCAGCAATTTAGTGACATCTTGTTTCAACATAAAAACAATACAAGCAAAAAAAAAAAAATACAAGGGCTTGGGGAAGTACCTCTGTGGTACAGTGCTTGACTAGCATGGAAGAAGTAAAACTTTTGTCCTAGGGATTGAAGCCAGGATCTATGCACTGAGCCCCACATTTTTATTTTTTTATTCTGAGATTGGCCCTTGCTAAGTAACTAAATTGCCCAGGCTGAGCTTTTCATTCGTAATCTTCCTGCCTCAGCCTCCTGAGTGCTGGAGTTGCAGGCACACCAGGTTCACTACTGCTTCTTCCTGCTCTTCCAACCATGACAAGTTTCTCTTCTGTCCTGGCCTTTGCACTGGCACTTTCCTCGGCCTGGAGGGATAGTTTAATTTCACCCCTCTGAGAACCCTTCAAGACTGCCTAAGAGGCCCATCCAGACACTCCCTCAACAGACTTTTCCAGTACCAGAGATCAAGCTCCGGCCCTTGTACTTTCAAGGCAGGCGCAGTACCACTTGAGCTAAAATCCCCACCGAGTGTTGTTTTTTTTTTTTTTTTTTTGACAGGGTATTCTAAACTGGCCTTGAACTTACCTCGGAGCCCAGACCAGCCTGTAACTCCCATTTGATCTTCCTGCCTCTGCGCCACCACGCCCAGCCTAAAAAGTTCTGGGAAGTTGTCAAAGTTTTTCTGGGCCAGTTGTGGTGGCGCAAGCCTGAGGTCCCAGCTGGCGGGGGGCTGAGGCTGGAGGAACACAACAGGTTCGAGGCCAGCCTTAACTTCATAGTGACACCCTGTCTCAAACTCAAACAGGAAGAAATTTTTTCCTGTTTTGGGTCCGGTCCTGCTTTCTTGAGCCCCAAGACCGTGGTAGATCTGCCTCCTACGCGCTGCCCGCTGTCACAGCTTCCTCGTCGGTCTCCGCCTGAGCCGGGATCCGGTTCTCGCCCACTGCACCGACTCAGCCCCAGGAACGCGGCCAGCTAAGGCGGAACCCCGGAACCAGACAGCCGGCTGTCTCCGCGCGGGCGGGGGCCAGTCGCGAGGCCACGCCCCCGGTCCCCTTCCAGCCCCGCCTCCTTCCCCAGAGCGCCGGAAGCCCCGCCCACCACGCGTAGTCCAGCCCCCGGAGGGATAGGATCCCGCCAACAACGACTCCGCCCATTTCTCGCCTCGGAAATCTGTTTCTTTTTTACTTAAAACTTCGTTAGTTCAGCCCGCCTTACGTATGTCTACGTCATCGGTGAAAAGCGCGGAGGCGGGACATCCTCTCCTTGCTTTAACAGCTTCCGGGAGAAGCCGGAAGAAACTGGGCCTTGGACAGAATCGGGGACTGCCAGCCCCTCCGCCGGTTCCTCCGGAAAGACGAGACCAGCGCCCGTCCTGGGGAAGTCAAAACACTGACCCTGGCCTTTTCAGGTGAGGACTGCTTCCTCATCCCAGCACAGTGCCAGGCCCAGCTCCCTGCCTTTCCCATGACGCCCCGCGTCGCCGGCCCCGCCCCGCCCCGCCGCCCGCGCCGCCCCGCGCCCCGCCCCGCGCCGCCGCGGCTGCTGGTCTGGACCCGCGCCCACCGTCCGCGGGGTCGCGCCTCGCGGGTCTCTCGGGCTGGCCCCGGCCAGCGCCAGGCAGGCCGGCCCCGGGGCCGTGCGGGTTCGCCCCCCGCCGCGACGTCCTGGTCCCCGGGTCGCTCTGGGCCTGTCTGCCCCGGTCGGCCGCGGTTCTCAACGGCCCTGCCCCCTTTCGGGCTTAGTCTTGGGAATGACACGGAGGCGCTACCATTTGTGCGGCGATTGCAATGTGCCGTAATAATTTTGTTTCGCTGACTTCACGTCATCCTCAGAGCAGCTCGTTGAGGTAGGTAGTGTTTTTAGCCCCGTCGGGCTGAGAACATCGAGCCTCCGAGGAGCTTGTTCGGGGTTGCTTGCTAGGAGAGGCAAGACGGGATTGTAATTCGATGTCTTTCTGACTCCGGGGCCCATCTACGAAGTAAGGACGTGGGAAGTGTCCCGATGTCTGTCCACGGTGCTCTGAGCGACTTCTGCGGCCTTGGCTGAGCCCGCGGGCGCGGGAACCCTGTGACCCTCGCCTGTAGGTGCCCGTGGGCCGCGGGTGCGGCCCCCAGACGGTCTGCCCGGGCCTGTGTGCGTGCAGCAGCCCTGGGGCTCCCCGCCTGCCGAGAGGCCGTGGGGAGATGAGCTCAAGGGCGGCCGAGCGGGGCTTGCGAGCCCGTTGACGACTCGCCTCCGTCCAGGGGGATCTTGCTGTTGTGAAGCCCGCGGCGCCCAGGAGCGTGGCCGTGTTCCTGGCGCTGCTCTGAGGACTTGCGGAGGTGGCAGGTGGGTGTCCTGGGGGATCCGCCTCGGCTCGGGCGACAGGGCTGTGTCCTGTGGCTTGTGACTTGAGGGTGTGGGTCTGCTGTGACCCAGCTGAGAGGGGCTGGCCGGAGACACCTGTCAGGGGTGGCTGGAGCCTTCCTCCAGGGAAGGCCCAGGCACGGGCCAGGCTTTTCCGTTCCGAGGCCGGCACAGCACCACTGAGCTAAATCCCTGGGCCCTTGGCTGCTCTCTTCTGAAGCCATCCCGAAGGTGGCTCGGCAGGTAGAAATCCTGGAGAAATCTGGGGTAAAAGAAGCAGGTATTTTTTCCTCTTTTAACCGAAAAGACAGTGAGCAGGGGCTGCAGCTGAAGCAGCAGGGCCAGTAGCTTTCCTGATGCCCTGTGCTCTCTGGGCCTGCCTTCGGGACGTTCCCCCTCCTCCTGCCCCTCGCACCCCACACAGGCTTCTGAATTCCATTTTCTTTCAGAGCCGGCTCAGTTTAAACTTCAGCTTGGAAGCTGGCTGTGGGCCCTCAGGCTGTGCTGATGCTGTCCCCTTTGTTCCTGCAGCGCAGACCCGGGCAGCAGCCAGGCCATGGAGCTCTCTGGTGCCGCCCTCATTGAGGGTGTGGGTAATGAGGTGACGGTGGCGGCAGGTGTGGTGGCGCTGGTTCTAGCCCTGGTCCTAGCTTGGCTCTCCACGTACGTAGCAGACAGCGGTGGCAGCCAGCTCCTGGGAACTATCGTGTCAGCAGGAGACAGCTCCGTCCTCCACTTGGGGCACGTGGAGCAGCTGGTGGCGGGCCCAGGAGCCCCGGAGCCCACGGAGCTGCCCCGTCCGGCGGAGGGCGGTGAGGAGAAGGCTGAGGAGAGCTGTGCGGGCGGGGGCGATGCAGCGAGGGAACGGGGCCCCGGGCCAGGCGTGGAGCCCAGCCTGGAGCAGCTCCTAGACATCCGGGGCCTGCCCAGGAGGCACGTGGGTGTGCAGAGTGGTGGGCCGGAAGCCCTGCCGGGCTCGGAGGGGAGCACCTGCCTGCCTCCTGGCACCGGCCTCATCAACCTGCGGCTCAAATTCCTCAACGACACCGAGGAGCTAGCTGTGGCCAAGCCAGAGGACACTGTGGGCACCCTGAAAAGGTGAGTGCGGCCCCGGGGCTTGGCTCCTTGAAGAGCGGAGGGGTGGGTGTCAGACTGTCCCTTTGCCTAGGATGGTGGGAGACTTTCTTGGAAACTCTCCCTGCCAGTTTCCCCCCTACCCTTTCTTTTTGCTTTCTGACAAGGTAGTGGGGATTGAACCCAGGGCCTTTGCACTGAGCTACCTTGCCAGCTCTCGGAGACAGGATGTTGTCACCTTGCCCAGGCTAGGCTCAGACTTGGGATTCTCCTGTCTCGATCTCCCCAAGTGCCTGGGTTACAGGCCTGTGTCATAACGCCCCGCTTTTCTACCATGCAGCAAGTACTTCCCTGGACAAGAAAGCCAGACGAAACTCATCTACCAGGGTCGCCTGCTGCAGGACCCTGCGAGCACACTGCGTTCCCTCAACATCACTGACAACTGTGTGATCCACTGTCACTGTTCGCCCCCAGGGGCCACGGGCCCAGACCCTTCAGCCCCCCTGGTCCCCTCAGCTGCTGAGCCGCCCAGCCTGGGCATCAGTGTGGGCAGCCTCATGGTGCCTGTGTTCGTGGTACTCCTGGGCGTGGTCTGGTACTTCCGGATCAACTATCGCCAGTTCTTCACGGCTCCTGCCACGGTCTCCCTGGTGGGCGTCACAGTCTTCTTTAGCTTCCTGGTCTTTGGGCTGTATGGACGATAGGAGGCAGGAAGACACACAGGGCATGGTCTTCACTGCGGCCTCCCTTTCCCAGCTGGAGCTGGGTGGCATTACCCAGGCCAGCAGGTATACGTCGGACTGCCAACCCTCTGCCAGGACAACCCAGGCAGAGATGCAGGTGTCACCTTCCTTCCCTTTCAGTGCCCTACCCAAGCTCAGAGTCACACCCTGCTGGTGGAAAGCTTGAACTCTCGCTAACCCCCCAACATCTGCCCTGGGGCCTGGCACCACTACAGGAGCCCTTGGCTAGTCCTGAGATTGGCGTGGCACTAGCACAGGTGAGGTTGTGCCCATCACCCCCCAGCACCAGACTGTCACTGCCCTAATAGGGCAGCTCCCCCTTTCTCAGCGATCTGCCTTGTTTTCAGTGGCTCTTTACGGGGTGTAGCTGCACCCCAGGCCCAGAGCACTGGCCTTCAGCTGGCCCTGCCTGCCAGGCTCTAAGTCAGCACAGGCCCTGGCTTTGGGGACCAGGGTAAAGGCTCCACACCTGCGACTGGATAAAGTGGTTTTCTGGCCAGGGCACCTCCTGTGACACTGAGCACGTGGCTCTGCCCTGCCTGTGCTGTGGCAACGAGGGCAGGGAAGCCAGGCTACCAACGGGAGATGCAGTTTATTTACACCAGCAGCCAGGGCAGAGGGTACACAGCGCTTACAAAGTTAGCTACCTGTACAGGATGGATTATATATGCAAAAATAAAAATCTCAAAGACCACAGGACAGCGTGAGCCCCCCCCCTCCCCCAATGACCCCAGCATGCGGTGATGCCAGGCGGGTGGCCCCGGGCATGCGGGGGGGTGGGGAGCGATGCGTGGAAGGGAAGCCACCGGCCGTGGGATTAGTACAGACCCCACACTCAGACACAGGGCAGGAGGCAGGGCAGCCACACCGGCCAGGTAGGGTAGCCAAGTGCCAGCCTGCTGCTGGGGGACCGAGCTGGGGCAAGGCTCCACTGCCAGCCCTGACCAAGCCAGGTGAGGTGCAGAACCAGGAGAAGCTGTGCGGGCAGATCCGCCCCGGACTGCCCCCCTTCCTCACCCAGAGGAAGGCCAGGGCTGTCAGCTTACCCAGCCTGCGCCCCTCCCCTCTCGCCCAAACCGACTGGGAGCCCCGAGGGAGGAGCTGTGAGGGCCAGGAAGAGAGGCACCCAGGCCCCAGGGTTTATTCTAGCTCCTGCCAAAACAGATTTGGCTTCTTAAAAAATAATCACAATGCTTGGGTTAAAAACCAATTTGTAACCAGGCATCAGCCACAATCAGAAGCACCCCAGGGGAAACTGGGGTTCCAGACAGGGTCCCACAGCCCTGTCCTGTTGTTCCCACAACCCTCTAGGGTCCCTAACCCCAATCAGTCCGAGCAGTCCTGGGTAGCAGCTACTCAAACGCGGGACACATACAGCACGCGCCAGGGCAGCTCCAGCCCGGCGGGCAGCTCTGTCCCTGGCCAACGGTGTCCTCCAGCCTGGCACAGTGCCCTGCGAGGAGGTGCTGTACATCCCTCTGGATGTAAAGCAGGCTGGTGGGCATGCTGGCACATCCCACAGGGGCGGTGCCACCCTTCCCTCCATCAGCCCGGAGCAGAGCCACCCTCTTCCCACCTACTCCTAGCATGGGGAGAGGCACAAGGTAAGCATTTTCCTCGAAGCCCCAGACCACAAGTACAGAATAAATAACTTAAAAGCGGCGCAGGAGGGGACAGGGCAGCTTGGAAGTTGGGACAGAGCAGGACGAGGCTGGCAGAGGAGGTGGCAAGCAGCAGCTTGGGGCTGGACTGCCCCTGGGCAGGGGCAGGGTGGGCACAGGGGACACGGGATCACCCCAGGAGGACAAGGCTGTGCCCTTTCTGGGGCAGGGAATGAGGTAAGAAAACATTTCAAATAAAGCAGCACCGTTCCCTCACCACGGGCCCCTTGCCGCTGCAGGGTCGGGTCGGGTCGGGAGGGATGGCAGAGTCCAGGTGACAGCCCCACCTCACCCTCCCTTTTCCGTTCCTTGAAGCTTCGAGGCTGTGGACCTTTCCTGGCACCCGATGATGAGGGACAGCTCCGGCTGCCCAGTAACCCATGGGGACAGAGGGGCTGCCACAGGGGGAGGCAGCACAGTCCTGGGCACCACCCAGCAGCTAGCCACCAGTACCCACCGGACGGGCATTGTGGGCACCATGCCCAGCCCGCCCTGGCCAGCTCAGACCTTCACATTGCCTCAGGCCTCTGTGGGCGAGGTCCAGTTCCTGGGGCGGGGCAGGCAGTGCGTGGGGCAGTGCCCAGGCCAGGCCCCGGGCCCGGCCGGACATCCAGTAACTCACAGAATAAATAGGAAAACCGCCTCCCGCCGAACTGTGTCCAAGGCATAACGTGTCCAGGTCTGTGGCCTGCTCACCGAGGCCAGCTCCACTGCAGAGGACCCCAGCGCCCCCCAGGGGCGCACACGCGGACCCTCCACCTGCCTAGTCCCCCACACTCGCCAAGCCCAAACCCCAGCAGCGTCCGTGTGCCAGGCTGTGCCACCGGGCGGGGTCAGGAGGGCTCTGCTCAGCCAAAGGCAATCCCTGTGCCCATCAGTTGATGTCATCGTAGATGCTGGGCGTTGGGGGTGCCGGGGGCTTTGGCTTCTTCTTCTTGCTGGAGCCCAGGGCAGATGCGGGCCCCACCAGGCTCAGGTGAGGCTTCTTCTTCTTGGTCTTCCGGGACTCGGTGCTGTTGGTGCCTACGGAAGGGACAGGTGAGTGGGGTGGGGCAGAGGTGCACCCACCCCTCCAGCAGGACCCCAGGGCCACCCTGTACCTAGGCCCCAGCCCTGGTTTTCACTGGTCTTGGAAGACCCCGAGTCCGAGGGCGAGAGGTCGGAGGAGCCGTCCCACTGCAGCCGGCTGAGGAGGGCCTGGCTGTCGGCCATGTCGAAGCTGTCGTTGTCCAGGGAGCTCTCCACCTCTGGGAGGACGCTGCGAAGGGAGGGCCGACTGAGGCTGCAGCCCTGCCTCTGCCTCCGCCGACCCCCGCACGGCCAGCCCCTCCAGCGCCTCACTCACGCCGAGGGCCCAAGGAAGTAAATCCGCACAGTCCGCCTCTGCTCGTCTGTGTGCTGGGGACAGCGCAGGGACCTGGCGGGGACAGCAGGGTCAGCTCTGGCCAGGTCCTCGGTGAGGTCCATGTCCAGGGCCTGCACTCACCTGGTGCACATCTTCTTGGTGTGTTCCGAAATCACCCCACATTGCTGCAGAGAGACCGAAGCTGAGGTGGCTGGAGGGGACCCAGCCCAGCACCCCAGGCTCCCCCACGCTGCAGAGTGCAGGCCCAGGTACCCTGGGCAGGTGGGCAGTGCTCAGAGTTGCCTGCGCCCCGGGCCTGGCTCCTCACCGTGGTGAGCAGGCTCCGCAGTTCCTCGGGCCCCAGTGTCTCGTAACTGACCCCGGTTGAGCTGCTGTACTGTGGGAACCAGGGTGCAGGTCAGGGGTGGGGCAGACACAGATGCCCATGTCCCTGCCCACACTCTTGTCCCAGCTGCGTGCAGACCAGGGGGCCCTGCCCCACCTCTCCAAGCCCCAGGCAGCCCACAGGGACCGTGACTGGGCACAGGGTGGCCCCTGCTCACCTTAAAAGGATCCGAATTGCTAAGTTCCCCTGAAGAAGAAAAAAGAAGGGGGAGGGTGTTTGGTGCAGAGGTACAGACAGAGAACCCTGAAAATAACCAGAGAGGAAGTGGGGGTGACAGAAGGCTCTCAGGCCCGCCCTCCACACCCGCCCCCTCGCCCCACCAATCCCAGCGAGTCCCAGATGATGCAGCTGGTAGCGCCCATTGCTCCAACCCCACTCACCATTTTTGTGTTTTAAAGACTTGGATCTTCGAGGGGAATTGGGGTTCTGGAATGGGAGATACCATAGCTTTGGGGAAAAGGGCAACAATAGGGGCGGCCGAGAACCCAGGGAAGGAAAAAACATTTGACAAAGAAACACTCTCAAATCACCGCTCACCCTCCCGTAAGAGACCTGGCGCCCAGCTGGTGCCCCAAGGCCTCTGCCAGCCCCTGGCCCCAGACAACCTCACCCAGCAACCTCTGGCCTGAGTCAAGACACCCGAGGGGGGACCCCTGCCCCAAGGACGGGTATCTGTCCTTCGCCCACACTTTCCCATGCCAGCCCCGGCTCTCACCTTGTCCGATTTCCTCTTCTTGGCTGTGGGGCACAGAAGATTGAAAAACTCGGTTACTTTCTCCTTTGTAACACTGAAGCCAGCCCAGGCCCCTGATGTATCAGGCAAGCATTCTACCACTGCGTTACTCCCCAGTTCGAGGCGGGGCCACTTGAAGCCCTCAGTCTAAGAGAATCTGAACGAAAGCCAAAGCTCTATTTTCTCCACATCAGGACGATTATTTTGCAGTGCCAGAATTTGAACTGAGGGCTTCACACTGACCTACATCACCAGCCCTGAGTCAGGGTCTTGCTAGGTTTCCAGTCTGGGCTCAAACGTGGGATCCTCCTGCCTCTGCCTACTAGACTGCTGGGACTGCAGCTGCGCACTACCACACCTGACCCCTCTCTACTTCATGCCAACGCACCCCAAAGTTCCCAGTCCCCCAAACACCTTTCTTCTCTGAGCCATAAGACCAGTCGTTGTCATTGATGTCGTCGTTGTCCTCCTGGTCACTCTCCGACTTGTTCATGTTGTTGCTGTTGGCAATCCTGGGGGGGAGACACAGTATCAGGCTGGCCCCACTCCGCCGCCGCAGCCGCCTTCAGAGTTCCAAGGAGAACATCCAGGGCCACGCACGACCCACCCTCTGCCCCACAATTGCCCAAGGTGCAGGCTGTGACGTGAGGCTGGCAGCGGCTGTGCCCTCACCGGCGATTGGCGATGCGGCTGCTGTTCCGCCCCATGCCCAGGCACTTCTCCAGGTGTGGCGCGAAGCGGGACGCAGCAATGCTGCGGCTGCAGTTGGGGCAGACGCACTCCTTGCTCTTCCACTGGTTGAAGACCTGTCCGAAGATGTCCAACCCCGGCTGGTCCACGATCTCTGGGGGCAGGAGAGGCGTGGCGGTCAGGATGGTGGGCCATCCCCTTGCCCCCGGCCTCTGCTCCTGTCTGCAGGAGCTCACCGAAATCCTTCATGCTGTCGGGGTCTGTGTCATCCAGGAAGAAGTAGCCACACTTGACGGCCCGGTGCACCTCGAAGCAGAACCCCAAACATGAATCCTCGACCAGGTCTGCGTAAATCTCCTGAGCGATGGCCTGAACCAGAAGGAGGCCTGTCACCATGGTCAACCCCAGCTGGTGGCAATTCAGCGGGTCCACGGTATCCCCCGTCGTGACCACGGGTTACAGGTGTCGTGCAGACACCCGCAGAAAGAGCTGAAGTTCACGGTGGGGCCCTCACCTCTAGTTTGCTGTTATCCAGGCCAGACAAAGACATTTCCTCCATTTTCATTTGTAAACTCTTGTGGAGACGGCGCTCTGACTGCTCATAGCACAGCGGGCGGCAACTCGGCTGCGGGGTGGGGGTGCTTGCGTGAGGCCGAGGCAGTGCAGTGCATGCCACCTCCCCTCCCCACGGGCTCGGCCCTCTCAGGCCCGGGCCCTCCAGCCTGCAGAGTCCTCGACTGAAGCCCGGAGCCAGCCTTGTCCTTGCCAGACTGAACGCGGCTCCACACAACCCAGGTCTGGGTTCCTGCAGGAAGCAGCTCACCGGGCCCCCAAACTCAAACCCCTCTCGATACCCATGGTGCAATGCAGCAGGAGAGAAGGAACTCCAGGCCTCTGAGCAAACCCACAGGGTGTGGCGGAGCCGCAGACTCCCAGGGCAGCCCCTGTCCCGAGGCTCTGCCCAGTCACCTCTACCGGCATCCGGGATCCACTTGGGGGGAGCTGCTCTGAGGCGGGGACGACCGGAGAACCCGCCACCCTCACCACGCTGTCCGCGAAACGCGCCTACCCGTCCACAAGCAGAGCCGAGCGGGGCGCATGGGGCTCGAATCGAGGGAACACCGGGCCCCATGGCGGGGGTGCAGGCGGGGCGCATGCGAGGGGACCCTGCCTACCTGCGGCCGCCGGGACAGCCCCTCCCGCCCCACGGCCCGGCCCGGAAGTCCGTCCGAGCACCCCCAAGTGCGGGCGTCCCCGCCGGAGACTGCGGCCGGAGAGTCCGTGAGCGTCCGGCCCACCCCGGACAGGAGGCAGGGTCGGGGCGGCTGCCGCGTCGCTCGGACCGGGAGCCCCGAGCCGGGCCGGCCCCGCCATTGTCCCGAACAAAGGCCCGCGCCCCTCCCGGCCCGCCGCGCCCCGCCCGCCCGCCCGCCCGCCCGAGGGGCCCGGACGCAGCGTGGGGTGCGGGCCCGGCGCCGGGCGTCCCGCGCCCGCCAGGCCAGGGGAGGGGGCGCCGCGCGGGGAGGGGGCCCGGCCCCGCCCCCGCCCCGCCCCCCGCAGGCCCCTCCCCCGTACTCACCCCGCCCGGGGCGCCGCGCCGGGGCCCGGCGGCCTCTCAGGGCCGCGTCCTCCGGCGGCGGCGGCGGCGGCGGCTGCTCCTGGGCCCCATGTCCTTGCTGCGCGCGCCGCTGCCCGGGGCCGGGGCCGGGGCCGGGCGCCCCCGCCTCGCCGCCTCACCGGGCGGCCATGGCCCCTTCCCCTCCCGCCGCGTCCCGTCGCCGCCTCCTCCGCGCCTCCGCGCCGCCGCGCCCCGCCCGCGCGCAGCCCCGCGCCGTCCGCGCGCCCCTCCCCCCGCCGCGCGCCAGCCCGCCTCTCCCGGAGCGCGCGCACGGGCCGCGGCCGGGATGGAGGGATGCGGCGGACGGACGCGCGCCCCCGAGCCTGCCTGCGCGCGGGCGCGGGGCCAGGCGCGGGCGCGCGCCGGACTCCCCCCCTTCCGCCTCCCGCCCCTCCGCGACACCCCGCCCTCGCCCGCCCTTCCTCTTCCTCCTTTCGCTTTCGCGCGCCCCGCGGCCGCCTGCGCCTGCGAGAAGCGCCCGCGCGCGTGCCTCTGCCCCGCGGCCGCGGCTCGGCAGCATTGGCTCTGGGAGGCGGGGACCTGCAGGGGGCGGGGCGCCACGCCGCCGTCCAAAGTACCGGCGCGCGGGCTGGGGCGGGGCCTCAAAGACGGCCCGACCAATTGCTGCGCTGTCCTGGCCCTCTGGACCAATAGCGCAGCAGTGGGCGGGGAAGTATTCAAGGTGAGCTGCGCGGTGCGTCGGGGGCGGGTCCGTCGCGGCCGGCTCGGGGGCGGGGCTGCAGTGGCGTCGAAAGCGAGCGCCGGCGGCTGCCGCGCCGGACGCCTTCCGGCCGGTGCTGCCCCTCCCCCGGCCCGTCGCCCCCGCCGCTCTCGCTGCCCTCCGCCCGCTCCCCGGGCGCGTGGGTACCGGGCGAGCGCATACCCCCGGGCCCGGCTGGCCGCCCCCTCCCCGGGTTTCAGCCCCGCGCCCCCGCGCTCCAGACGGTGACCACACCTGCTTGCCCTTCCTGCTTCCGGGCTCACGCCGGCCGCCACCTCCGGAGCCGCTCCTGCCGCCGCCCTCGGAGCACGTGCGCGCGCGGGTCCCTGCCTGGGAGAGGCCCGCTCGGCGGTGACGCCTGGACGGCGCCAGGCGCTGAGTGACAACCCCGTCCCCTCGGTCTTGGACACCGTCGCTGGTCATAGTCCCCAGCAGACATTGAGGCGGTTTTCAGAAGTAGTTAAAAACAGGAGAGCCGTTCGTGGTGGTGCCCGCCTGTAATCCTAGCACGCTGAAACAGGCGGATCGGGGCGCGTTGGAGCCCAGTTTGGATTAGGCAGTAAGACTCTTGTCATAAAGCCAAACAAGCCGGGTGTGGTGGCTCACACCTGTCACCCCATCACTGGAGGCAGAGGCAGAAGCAGGAGGGTTGCTAAATTTGAGGCTTGCTTGGGCTACATAGTGAGCTCAGGGCCAGCCTGAACTACAAAGCGAGACCCTGTCTCAAAAAAAAAAAAAAAAAATGAGGAAAGAAGTTTAAATCTAACTCGGTGGACTTGGCACATCAGCCCCCTGTGCCTCGGTTTTTGGGTTGTCAGTGGGTACAATGACAGTTCCAAGCATTCATCTGTGAAGATTAACAAACCCATGAGGGTATGTTTTCCATTCCAACCAAGCACTTGGTAAAACCTCACCTGTTTGGTTTGGTGTGATGCAGCATCCCTGTCATCCCAGCATCTGGGAGGCTGAGGCAGGAGGATCATAAACTATAGCCCACCCTGGGCAATTTAGTGACTGTAAAAGGGATTGGGGCCAGCGCTTAATGTGAAGGCCCTGGGTCCAGTCCCCAGTACTACAAAAATAAGTAAATACACGTAGAAGAGAGAGACCCTCAGAGGTCCCAGGAGGTGTGGAAGAATAGGCTTCAGGGGCCGGAGGGTTAGCTCAGTGGTTCCGGCGCCTACCTCGCAAGCGCAAGGTCCTGTATTCAATCCCGATAACCACATACAATGCTGGGCATGAAGACTCACACCCACCAGCAATCAGTACCACATACCACAGTGCCTGGGCGTGGTGGCTCACGCCTGTCATCCCAGCATTCGGGAGGCAGAGGCAGGAGGATTGCTGAGTTCCAGGCTTGCCTGGGCTACGTAGTGAGCTCAGGGCCAGCCTGAACTACAAAGCGAGACCTGGTCTCAAAAAAAAGAATAGGTTTCAGAAGACGTGGGCCTGTGCCTGGGCCCTGGGGAGACCTGAAAATGGGTGAAGGGTATGGGAGGTGTATGGCTTCACCCGACGACTGTGGGTGCGCGCTGCGGTCTGAGGGATGAGCCTGCACTCCGAGTGTCCCCGGACTGGACACTCGTTTGGTCGGTGGCCTTGGGGGCCAAGGAGGGTCCAGCAAGTTGTGGTTCTCAGCTGAGCTGCAGAGGGTGAAGGAGACGGAGGCCTGGGAAGTGCTTTCACAGTCAGGATGTGTCAAGGGTCAGATCTGAATTGTCCCCCAAGTCCCACGGGTGGGAGGGGCTTTCGGAAGGTTCCTGGGTTACAGGGCTCTGACCCGCTCCGTGGACTCACATGGGGAGGTGCTGTGCCGCCCTTGGGGGAGTGGGTCACAGGGCTGTGACTTGGTCCAGATCTGGTCCCTGGCCCCTTCCTCTCTGGCTCTTGGTGTCTTTGTTTCCTGGCTGCCAAGAGGTGGTTGGCTCCCCTCTGCCATGCTTTTCTGCTGTGACCTTGCTGTCTTGCCTCAGAGCCGCCGAGGACTCCAAACCAACTGTGCCCGCGTCACCCTTTCCTTCTCGAAGTTGCCCACAGCATGCTGTCACAGTGGCAGGGAGTGTCAGACTCGGTAGGGGGCGCTGTGGGGGAGGTGGCCCCCAGAGGGTCGTGAGTCCAGCGCAGGGCAGGGAGGCTGGGGTGGGTCAGGCCTTGGGGTTAGATGCAGACCTGGAGCCGGCGATACCTGGGGTGGAGGAGGCGACGTCCGGCTGCTAGGAAACGGATGCCCTGGAGACCTGTGGTCGGAAGCGGCCCTCTCTCTGAGCAGAGCCCTGTGCGGACAAGGCAGAGAGCGGAGGCTGTTCTGGGCACAGCAGCGGGAGGTGTGGGGCATGGAAGGCTGGCACTGCTGGACTCGGGCAGTGGGGCAGTAGGCCACCCCAAGGCACCCGTGCAGCACCAGCCTAGGGTGTCACCACTGTGTGCCCTAACCAGGCAACCAGCTTCTCGGGGAAATAGAAGGTAAGAAGTAAACAGACCCACGGGGAGATGTGGGAGGGGCTCTGGAAGGTAGAAGGCTGAGCAGTGGGCAGTGTGGCGTTGGGCAGGAATGGTGCCCTGGGCAGAGAGCGAGCAAGGGCCCTGCAGTGCCAGGAAGGTGATGGATGGAGAGAGCGGCAGGCCAGGCCTCCTGAGGGCCATGGGAGACACGGGTGTTTCGGGGAAGAAGTAATTAGCTTTTCTGTTCTGTTGCTGAGTCTTTTGAGACGAAGTTTTGCGTATCGTTTGAAACTCCTGCGCTCAAGTGGGTCAGCCCTTCTGTCTCAGCCTCCTGAGGAGCCAGAGGTGCAGGCGCCTGCCACGTCCGATTCAGATGTGTTTTGAGACGTTGGCCGGGCTGGCAGCGCACACCTGCAACCCGAGCTCTCGGGAGGCCGACTGAGCCCGAGAGGAGGCTTCCGGCGGGACAATTCCAGGACATCTCCGTGGCGGCTGGGGACCAGCCCGAAGACGGCAGACGGGGTGAGGTCGGCAGGTCGGGGGACGTGGAGGAGGGTGGCCAGGGAGGTGACAGGTTAGACGTGGGGGCTAGAGGAGGACCCCGTGGAAGCTGATGCCTCTCATATGGCTTGGCGACCATGTGGCTGGTGGGGTCCAGGTGCCCAGAGATGCCTCCCGGGGTGAGGGTGCAGGGTTCACAAGCTCTGGGAGCAGCGTCATGCCAGGCCACTGTTTGCCCTGATGCCAGAGGACCCGTGCGGGGTCTCACTGTGGAGCCCAGGCTGGCCTCCAACCCAGTGGGCAGGCCGCGCCTCAGCCTTCTGAGTGCTGGGATTGCAGTGGTGTGTTGTGCTGGAATGAGCAGCCCCATCCCTAGTTTCTGGGCCCACAGGCTCTGGTTCCGGAGGCCGGGAGGTCCCAGGGCACGGCCCGGGCTGGCGGAGCTCCTCCAGGAGGAAAGACATCGCTGAACATCTGTCCAGGAGCCCGGGCACGGCCCTGCGCCGGCCCACTGCCCCTGCCCCTGGCTCAGCACCAGGGTATCCCTGTGGCAGCAACACTTGGAGGGGACAGTCACGCCGGCGTGTGTGGTCTCTGTGATGCCACCTTGGAATGGCTGCACGTGGGTGACAAGTGGAGCTTCAGGAGACAGACGTGAAAGCCTAGGATGGAAAGCGGAGTTGGGAGTTGGGATCACACCTGTAATCCAGCACTGGGGAGGCTGAGGCAGGAGGATTGCTGTGAGCTCAAGGCCAGCCTGAGCCACATGGGGAGACCATCTCAAAAACCAAGGTGGGGGGTTGGGGAGGTAGCTCACTGGTGCTGTGCCTGGTTGGCAAATACAAGGTCTTGAGATCAATCCCCAGGACCACCAAGGGGAAAACAAACAGGGCTGGGGAAGGAAGTGGTTGAGTGCAAAGACCTCTCCCCCATTCAAAAAGAGCCTGGGCCAGGAATTTAGCTCAGTGGTTCCAGCGTCTGCCTTGCAAGCAGAAGGTCCCTCGTTCTATTCCGATACCACACACCACAGTGCCGGGCGTGGTGGCTCACGCCGGTCTTCCCAGCACTTGGGAGGCAGAGGCAGGAGGACTGCTGAGTTCCAGGCTTGCCTGGGCCACATAGTGCCCTCAGGGGCAGCCTTAACTGCAAAGCGAGGCCGTGTCAGGGAGGCTGACGCCAATGGGGCAGGGCGAGGCAGGGCAGTGCTCCCTGGCTAGTGGTGAGTGGCAACTTCTGAACTGTCATCAGAAGCGGCACCAGGCCGGCAGAGCCTGAGGAGGGGTCACAGTTACCATGTACCCCGTAGCGTGGGCCTTGGGCAGTCAGGCACAGGTAGCCGTGTCGGGGCCTAGGAGGAGTCAGGGGACCCCACAGGGGAAGCGAGGAAAGGTGCTCCGCCATGGTGCCATACTCCGGCTTTTTAGGAGCGGGCACTTCAAGTGGCCTTCCAACTTTTTGCGGGACCAGGATCAGACTTAGAAACTGGTGCTTGCCAGGCAGGCACAACCCAGGCCTTGAACTTTTTTTTTTTTTGCTTTTTGGAGACAGGGTCTCGCTTTGTAGTTCAGGCTGGCCCTGAGCTCACTATGGTGCCCAGGCAAGCCGCCACGAACTCAGCAATCCTCCTGTCTCTGCCTCCCGAGTGCTGGGATGACAGGCGTGAGCCACCACGCCCGGCATTGTGGTGTGCGGTGTTGATTGCTGGTGGGCGTGAGTCTCCATGCCCAGCATTGTATGTGGTTTCCGGGGACCGAACTCAGGACCTTGCGCTTGCGAGGCAGGCGCTGGAACCACTGAGCTAACCCTCTGGCCCAGGCCTTGAACTTTTGATCCTCCTGCCTCAGCCCTCTGACTACAAAGTGTGCCACTACACCAAGTTGGGGGTCTTTCTGTATCAAACCTGGTCACCCTGCCACCCACTTTCATTTAGGCAGTGACCAGACAGTAGTCAAATCGTTTTTCACTTTATTGTACAAAAAAGGGGAAAACAAAATGTCCACAGTCGGCCGCCAGCTCAGGTAGACACCAAGCCACCCCCTCCCACCTCCCATGCTACAAATTCAAGGTGGCTGTTGCCGAAACCTACAAAACACGCCTTAAACATTAGAAAAAGGGGGCCGGGAGCCCTTGTGCCCAGCCATCCCGGCCCAGTGCCAAAACGCACTCAGCACGGGCTCTCCCAGCACCAGCGCCCCTTTCCCCACGGCTGTCCTGTAAGAATTTCTGAGCTTTTAAAACAGGGAAAAAGTGTCTTGTTCAGAGTCGCCTTAAATGAAAACATGTTCCACTCAAATATTAATGGTGCAGGGCTTTCAAATAGGGAATGGGCGGGCTGCTTGCGCCAGAACCATAAACCCTGTGCCCGATTCAGGGCGTGGGGCCCCACCCTGGTCCGTGCCCCACCCGCCCGGCGTCTGGGGCCCCACGTCCCTGCCCACCGCTAGACCCCCCAGCCCCCACCACGGGCTTTCATTCAGAAAGGGGTCCTGGGAAAGCAAAGTCCCATCAACTAGAGATCAGGCATGATTACAGGAAATCCGAGGAGTGGGTCGGCTTATGAAGCGTCAAGGAACTGGGGACCAAGGCCATGGAGGGGGGCGGCGAGGGTCAGGGGCCTGCTGCGGGGGGCCCTGCTGCGGGGCTGGGGTAGGGTGAGGGGCGCAGACCTGAGAAATAAAGCTAACGGGCAGCTGGGGACACGGCCCGCGGGAGGGACGCATGCAGCACTGCGCCTGGAGCACCCTGCAGCCCCGCGGGCTCTCGAGGCGCAGGGCGCGGCTTCCAGGGCGACGGCGGCGGCCCACCTCGCGGCTGGCTGGCAGGGACGCAGCAGCGCACGCGCACAACCCAACAGGGCGCACTCCGGCTGGGAGCTGGCCACCGGCAGCGGAAGCCACAGGAAGGGCAGCCCCGGCCGGCCCGTCCCCCGGGGCCTGTGCCCCGGCCGCCCCAGGGCTCCCGCTCGTGGCGCCGGGGAGGGTCCAGGACAGGCCTGCGCGCACGCTTAGCCACGGGTGCACTCGCACTATGTACAGGACACACGCGCGCGCACACACACACTCGCCCACGCACACCGGGACTGTTTAAAAAAGGGCCCGACCTACCCCCTAGACCCTCCCTCTCCCAGAAACGACAACAGAGACGGCAGCCGGGGTCGGTAGAAACGTCTCGTTGACAGCTCAGAGCTTAAAAAAAAAATATATACACATATATAAAAACACGTGTGCCCCTGTGTGGGGCAGGGCGAGGGCAGTGGCAGTGCGGTCTCCGCGGGACCGCCCCCGCCGCCGCTCCCGCCTCTAGTTCCAGTGGGGGTCGGCGGCGCGTCCGCCCGTCCGCGAGGGCGGCTCCTCCCGGCGCAGGCCCCCGAGCGCCGACCCCCGCCGGCCCGGTCCGCGGCGCAGGCCGGACCCCGAGTGCGGGCAGCGTGGTGGCCGGCGTCCCTCTGGCTCAGTCGATGGTCGCTGTCCCGGGCGGGGGCCTGGCCCGGGCCCCCGGCCCCTCCCCCCACCGTGTCTTGTTTAAAAAAGAAAAAGAAGGAAAGGAAGTGGGGGGGGCCGGGGCAGGGGGCGGAGCGCGGGCGGGCGGGGGCGGCCGCCGGGCCCGGCTCAGTTGGAGTCCGAGTCCGAGGAGTCCCCCGAGGACGAGGAGCTGGAGCTGCTGCCCTCGGACTCGTTGTCCTCGTCCTCGTCCTCGTCGTCGTCCTCGTCCTCGTCGTCCTCCTCCTCCTCGTTCTGCGGGCGAGAGCGCGCGTGCTGAGCGGGGCCTCGGCGGGCGCCCCCGCCCGGCCTGCCCACCTACCTCGTCCCCGTCCTCGCTCTCGTCCTCGCTGCTGGACTCGGAGGAGTCGCCCCCGTCCTCGGAAGAGTCCCCGTTCTCGTCGTCGTCCTCCTCCTCGTCCTCTTCGTCCTCCTCGTCCTCCTCCTCGTCGTCCTCCTCGGACTCCTGGGGAAGAGGCTGCGTCACGGCCCGCCGGGCACGGGCACGGGCATGGGCACCCGCCACGGCCCCAGCCAGGCCGCTCCTCACCGACTTGGACTGCAGGGCGGTCCGACTGGACTTGGGGTTCGGGCCGCGCAGCTTGGTCATGCTCTTGCGCTTCTGTGGGGGACACAGGGCAGTGGTGAGCCCCGCCCAGCCCCGCAGCGCGCCCCGCCGGCCCCCACTCACGTTTGAGATGTACTCCTTGTACGCGGCTCGGTCCTGGGGAGACAGGCTCTGTGGAGACAGAGGCGGGGTTGGGGGACCCTGACAGGCGCCCCTCCCGCCCCGCTGTCCCCTGGGCGTCTGGGGAGCTCGGCTCGGGCCGAGGGAGCCCGTGCAGCCCGCCGTGCCCTGGACCCTCGGCGCAGCCTCCTGCGGCACAGGCCGGCTGCTCGCCCCAGCACCGGAGGGAACCCCAGGAGCAGGAGCACTGGCTTCCGCTTCGGGCTCCTCCGCTTACTGTGCTTTTGTTTTCTTTTTTCTTTTCACGTTAATCGAACCCTTTACTGGTACGTTTTATATACAGCCCACGATCACGCCCCACATTGAGGAAGCTGTGCCAGCGTGCTAGGCATAAGCTAGTTTTCACGTTTTTCTTTGGGTTTTTCCTGGGGCTGCCTCAGACTCATTATGTAGCCCAGGGTGGCCTCGAACTCACAGTGGCTGTGCTGTCCACCCTGCCCAAGCCTGGGAGGCCAGTGTGGATCCCATGCCCAGCTCTCCCGACCCTGCGTGCTGCTCCCAGCGCCCTGCAGGACTGCGGGGCCTGGGCCGGGCGCCTGCCCGCTCCGGGCTCACCTTGACCCACAGGTCCAGGTGCACCTTGTACTGCTTCTGCTGCTCCTCCGCCAGCTTCTTGTAGTGCTCCTTCTGGCTCTGCGAGATGCGCTGCCAGCGGCTGCCGATCTCCACCATGCGCTCCTTCAGGGGCAGGTGGTTCAGCTCCCCGTTGGACAGCAGCTCCTGGGAGAACTTCTGGTAACCGTTCCTGGGGGACGGGGTCACGGGGTCAGGACCCCAGCCCGGGACCCCGCCCTCCCCGAGCCGCCCGGCTGCTCACATTGGGGGCTTCTTGGGCTCTCCCTGGAACTTCATCTTCTTGGAAGCGTTGGCGCCAGCTGGGGGTGCCCGCATCTCACTCAGCTCTCTCTGCAGGGAGACCAGAAGGTCACCCCGGGCCCCACGGATGCCGAGGGACGGCCCGGCCCTCGTGCGGGGCGAA
Source organism: Thryonomys swinderianus (assembly GCA_004025085.1). NCBI lineage: Eukaryota > Metazoa > Chordata > Mammalia > Rodentia > Thryonomyidae > Thryonomys > Thryonomys swinderianus. Next base: position 32,019 of record PVIC010007150.1, on the reverse strand, counting down.
CACCTTGGTGCCAGGCGCTCCAGAGCCCCGCTTGCCCCAGCTGCCACCCTGGAAGCTGTTCCGCTCAGCCCACCTCGGGGCGAGTCCCCCCAGCTGCGGTGAGAAGCTGGCGGGGCGAGGGCCGGCTTCAGGCCTTTAGGGGCCCACTCCCCACCTCGTAGCGCTTCTGGTCTTCGGCGGCCTTCTTGATCCACATCAGCTTCTCCTTCTTCTCCATGTTGTTCCAGGTCATCTCCATGGCCTTCAGGGCCTTCACCCGGTCGTTCTGAGGCAGACAGCTGAGGTCACGGAGGGTCGCGCCGGGCTGGGCCCGGGGCTGCACCCTTACCCGGCTGGCCCCACCTTGAAGCGCGCCAAGTAGTCGCCGATGACACTCTGCTGCCAGATCTCCTCGGCCCGCTTGGGCGACTCTGGCAGCTTGCCGCGCTCCTCCCGCTCCGCGCCGGGCTTGCGCTCCGACTGCGCCTTCAGGGCAGCCTCGCGAGCCTTGTACTTGGCCTGCGGGTCAGGCAGGAACAGAACGGGACGGTCGGCGCGGGGCGCCTCCAGGGGGCGCTGGAGCCCCAGCCGGCGCGGGGCGGGGCCAGGCGCGGGGTGGGGCGGGGCCGCAGCCCCGCCGTTCCCGCCTTCAGGGGCGGGGCGGCCCTGACCTTCTTCTTCTCGGACAGGTCGTTCCACATACGCGCCAGCAGGCGAGTGAGCTCGCTCTCTGACAGCTCGGGCCGCTCCTCCTGCAGCTGCCGCCGCTTCTCCTCGGAGAAGATGAACATGGCCGACACGGGCCTCTTGGGCTTCTCGGCGCCAGCCTGCAGGGGAGCATGGAGCAGAGCGCTGGGTCCCGGGCTGCGGCGGCCGCGTGGGTCCCGCCCCCCACCTTGTCTGCCCGCCGCGCACCTTGCCGCCCTCCGGCGGCGGCTTCTTGGTGGCCGGGCTGCCCGCCTGCTTCTTGCTGATGTTTAGCATCTTCTCCTCGCCCAGCACCCTCTGCTGCTCCTCCTCGGGCAGGCTCTGCACGGGACAGGGCGCGCACGAGGCGGTGGGCACGCTGCGGCGGCCGCCCTGCTCCTCTTCCTCCCGGCGCCCACTCACCTCCAGGAAGCGCAGCAGCTCCACCTCGTAGTCTTTCTTTTTCTAGGAAAGTGAGGGGCTGGGTCAGCGAGGGCCGGCGGCGTCGGGGGCAGAGCCTCGCAGGCTGGGCCGCCCCGGGGCCGCCCGCTTGGTCCCGGTCCCGGCCATACCTGGTCGCACTTCTTGTGGTAGGCATCTTTCTCCTTCTGCGACAGGAGCTTCCACTGCTGGCTGCACAGCACCATGCGCTCCGTGCTGGGCACGTCCTTCATGTTGGCCATCAGCTCCGCGCAGTACAGCGAGTAGCTGTTCCTGCGGGTGGCACAGCACAGTGAGGCCCGGCGGGCGCCTCGCTGCCCACCCACGGGCCTGGCGCGGCACTTACGGAGGCGGCTTGGTGGGTCGCCCGTCGAATTTATCCTTGAGCTGGCGCTCAGCCTTGGTGAGGGTAGACTTGGTGATGCCCTCCTCGCTGATGTTGAGCTCGGGGTGCTTCTGGATGTAGTCCCGCATGATCTCCTGCATAGCGGGCCGGCGCAGAGCGCCACGGGGCGGGGTTAGCTGGGACCCCGGCTCGGGGGAGCCGCTGGGGAGGGGGGCCGGAGCAAAGCCGGGGGTGGCCGTGTGTCTGCCGCGCGGTGCCACACGGTGCCCTGCCCTGCCCTAGCCTGAGATCTCCTGGGGGTGGCGGGATGGTAGGGGTGGAGGCAAGGGGCCACTAGGCCCCTTCCTCCGTGGGCTGGGGAGCGATGGATCCGGGCAGAGGCTCGTGAAGAGCCAGGTGGGGAGGAGCGCAGCGGAAGCCTAACCTCGTACTCCTTCCGCTGCTCCAGGGCCTTATGAATCCATTTCAGCCTCTTTTTGTCCGAGAGCTGAGACCACTGCTTCCCCAGGGAGTCCTTCACCTCCTTCGTAGTGGCCTGCAAACCAAAAGCCGTCAGACACACGCAGGCAGCCAGGGAAGAGGGGGAGGGGTGGGGCGCGAGGCCCCGCCCCCTCGGGCCACGGAGGTCACGCTGGTGTCCCCCACAGGCCAGGAGGGCACGGCGGAGAGGCGGCGTCCGCCCGGTGCAGGGAGGCTCACACACGCACGCACACACGCTTCCACGCGCTGGCCCAGGCCCTGTCCATGCAGCCCACCCCTGGGGAGGGGCCTCTTCTCCTGCTCCCCTGACCCAGCCCTTGACCCAGCAACCCAGCGCGGCTCCCCCCGGCCACCACCGTGCGCCCTCCACCCCACCCACCAGCCAGACACTCACATCTGGCCGTACTTTGAGGTACACCTTCTTCTCATGAGTATACCACAGCTGTTGGGGGGTTTTGGGTTTCTCGGGGATGTCCGACTTCTTTGCATTCTGGATAAGGTCGGGGTGATCCTCCCTGGTCGGTCATGGGACGAGGGTCACTGGGGACACTTGTCAGGCAGGCCCAGCGAGCCGCCCCACCCAAGCCTCCTAGGCCTTGGGCGTCATGGGACAGTGGCCACTTGCCTGTCCTGGCCCTGAGCATGAGAGTGGGTCTGCACGTGACCCGCCCCTGTCTTCCGGATGACCAGCTCCAAACTGGCTGGTGTTGGCCTATTCTGCCACACCCCACGCCCCTGGCTGCTGCCGGCCTCCAAACCTTACCTGAACCGGGCCAGATTTCGTTCAAACTCCTGTTTTTCCCTCTGGAAGTCCTGAATATACTTCATCTGGGGGAGGAGGGGACGGGGTCACTCAGGACCCAAGTGGGTCTTACCTAGAACTACCGTCCTCCCGCCCTGCCGGCTGGCTCTGATCCCCCTTTGGCGGCCTGCGCCCGAGGGCTCATGCTCACCACACACTGAACCTGGCAGCTGAGACCCAGGTAGTGGAACTAGGCAGTTTCCCCAGCGCCAATCTATCGTCTGAAGAGCGCAGTGCACAAGCAGGACCTGACAGCATCACCCAGCGACCCTCGGTGGGCGGTGGCAAGGAACCCAGAGCTCCGTCACCCACCGGAGCTGACCGGAGCTTGTGCCCTCCCTCACGGTGCCCAGGCTCTGGGGCAGCTGTCCTACTTCCGAGGCACCGGAGCTAGCTGGGCCGAGGGACTCTGCGGCGCAGGCCACACCCAATGGGTTCCTGCGAGACCCTGGCCGCGTGCCCTCCCGGCTGCCATCCCCTACTCCTGCCTCCCAATCCCCTCCTCTTCCCCTGTTGCCTCCCTTCTCCCAGGGTCACCAGCACAGGCCTGGAGAGGCCCAGCGGCTCATGGTGACCAGCCTAGCCTCATCCAGCGTATCTGGCCTTCTTTAGCTCCAAGAGCACTTTCAGAGCCAGAGGGCGCCGCACGGATCTGGCCGAACCTGCCAGGTGGGGACCAGGCCTAGAAGTGACTCGCTGAGGGTCCCGCAGGGACAGGCGCTGGGATGGGATGGCCCTGGGCTGCCCTGGCAGGCCGGTTCCCGGACGCTCTGCTGCCCTTCCCTCCTCCTGTCCTGTCCCATAATCGTCCAGTGCCACGTGCAGTCACTGCCCACGGGCCCCGCAGCTCCAGCGCTGGTTTCACCCACCCGAGCAGGATTCGTTCGGGGTGAGCACCAGGACAGGAATCCGCAGCCAGCGTGTGGCCAGGAAAAGGCGCTCGGCGTGGGAGCTGGTGCTACCACATCCTGGCCATGTGCGGCTGTGTCTTCTGTCCACCCATGTGCCTACTTCCCTGGGCATTGCCCACCTCCCTCAGACTCTGCCTCGCCACATTGCTCTCTGCAGGGCTCCCCCGGCCTTTGCTGCCGGGCTCCGAAAGGGACCTCCTGACCTCGGCCCTACGTAGCAGCCTCTGGCGGTCTGGGGCAGAGTCAGGCACAGGCCGGGAGGGCTGGGAGCCCCAGAACACGTGGACATGGCGGGAAGCGGAGCCCTGGCAGTGGGTCTGGGCACCGGCCCAAGTCCTGCTCCAGCATCACCAGTGTGTGCCGAGTGCCAGCCCTCTCACACCCTTGTTCCTTGCCTTCTCCTGAGATCCCTTGTGTGAGGATCTTACAAGCGTCAAGAGAGCAGGTGGGGAGGTGGCGTGGAGGGGACGGGCGTGTGGCGCAGGTCGAGGACGGGCGAGTTGGACAGAGTGGTGGCGGCTGGGGGCGCAGGGCCGGTGTGCTCCCTAGCCAGGCTGCACGGGGCAGCAGTGCCCGAGTCAGGCCAGGCGTGCGAAGTGACGGGCTGGCCAGGGCCCTGCCCTGTGCGGCTGCTCCCCACTGGCCCCACCAGCGCCTGGGCCTTCCCCGGCCCCTCCCCCACCTTCTTCTTCTCCGGAAGCTCCTTGTATTTCTTGGAGAGAATCTTGGTCAGGTCCAGGTTGCTCATCTCAGGGTGCAGTTTTGCATACTTGGCCCGCTTCTCCATGAAGAAGCGGAAGTAGGGGGTGAGGGGCTTCTTTGGGAAGTCGGGGTGTTTCTGGAAGAGGGACAGAGGTCAGGTGCCACCCTCTGTGGCCCACACCTCCAGGCTGTGCCAGTCTCCCGCGACTCACCTTCAGCTTTTTGCCTTTGTAAGGGTTCTTAACGTGCTCCTGAGCATCGAGGATCAGCTCTGTCAGTGTACGGAACTTCCTCACCTGCCGGAGAGAGGCGGGTGTAACACCTCCGCGCGGCCCTGCCCACCAGCGGGCCGTCCGCAGATGGCTGAGGCCAGCAGCCCCCTCCGGGCCGGGCCCTGGCCTGCGGCGGGTGCCACAGACAGCTGCACGGCTGTCACGTGACCCTTGTGCTCCACAAAAGCTCCTCAGCCACCCCTCACTGCTCTGGCCACAGAGGCCCCACCAGTGGTGTCAAGGCCACAGGCAGAGGGCATGAAGAGAGGGCTCGCTGGCTGGCATGGCGACTATGGCCTATGGCCGCGAAGCCTCCCAGCCTCCTACCTTCCTGTTTACAGCCTTCCAGCTGTTTGGGGGCCCCTCCCCCACGAGCAGCCCCGCACGGCCAGGTCAGAAAGCAGAATCCCTCACCTCGTTGGAAATCTCCACCCACTTCAGCTTGCACATGTCACCGGAAAAGTCTTTGAACGCGACTTTTTCCCAGTCCATGTGTGACTCCGTGGTTTTGAACTTGGAGCTGTCGTTGGATGGGAGGTTGTTCTTCATGCACTCCAGCAGGGTGAGCATGTCTTCCTGGGACCAGCGGTCTGGTAAGGCATCAGAGGGCCCGTCACACTCAGCTCCTGCCACCCCAGGGACCCCGTAACCAGGTTCCCAGCCCCACTCTCCAAGGCCACCCCTCGTCTGCCCCCGGCATCCTCCTAGGCCTAGACAGGCTGAGATTGGGGACTCAGTCAGGGCTGGCTCCCTTCAAAACCACAACCGTCCCCACTGCCAGGGACACAGCCCCACCGACCCAGGGGAGGAGCCAGGGGAAGCTGGTGACTTGGGGCCCTGTGGGGAAGCAGCTGCAGAGCACAGACAGCCGCGTGGCCAAGTTCAGACCCCATCGGGTCCTAGGAAGAGGTCCCAGGTGCCAGAGCGGGGCTGGGCGAGAACCTGGAGGAAGCTCCTCACAGACCGGGGCACCCGGTCCCTTGGGGCAGACCCGGGAGAACTCCCCCGGACGAACAAGGCCGGAAGTGAGAGCGGCACGAGGTGCAGTCTGCACGTGGGCAAGCCGGTGCCAGGGAGAACTCCCGCACTGCCTGGAGGGCACGCACACAGCTCTGTCCAGCCACCGGCACGCGGCCAGAGCGGGCAGGGACGAGGAGCCAGCCAGGCACGCCGGGAGTCAGAGGGCGCCTAGCTTTCAGGGCAGCTCGTAACGCGGCAAGGCTTCTGCACAGGGGGCCAGGTGGACCCACATCCCCTCCCCTTGCTGGGTCAGAGGCCGGCTCCTCTGTCCCCATCGCTAAGAGCGTCCCCCTCGTGGAAGGAGGGAGGGGTGGGGGTAAAGCTGGCCTAGCACAGCGCCCTAAGGCTGAGGCCAACTCCCCAACACCTGCTCAGCACCTGCACCTGCAGGGCTAAGCCCTTTCCCTCTAATACCCGCAGAGGGAAGCCTGCCCAGTCCCACTCCCCGGGCCCGGTCTCAGCTGCAGACCCACTCGGGAGGCCACGGCCCTGGGAGGACAGGAGGGGGCTGCACCTTGGACAGATTCAGACGGTGAAGACCCGCCAAGGCCAGGTGCGAGGCATGCCTGCTGATCACACCCCCCACCCCGTCCCAGAGAGCAGGGAAAAGGGAACCCTACCTTGGCCTTTGGGAGCGGCCATTTCCAGGTCTGTGGGGCAGTCGGCTTCTCCGTTCATCCTCCAGCTGTCCAGCCACCTCCTCGGTCGCACTGGCCGGGCAACCCGGAGTCAAAGCCACCTTTAGAGATAACACGGGCCCCACTGAGGTGGGACCAGAGACTGGGAACTTTTTACCCCATCCCCCTCCCGCAGGGGAGGGGGCGCGGGGCTGCTGCCAGGCCGCCAGATCTGCGGGGACCACTGACTCCTCCGGGAGTCAGGGTGCAAGCGAGCGCCCCCCCAGGATCCCCCTCACCCCCCCCCACAGCTGGAATCCTCGGGGCGCGCACGGCGCTGCCCACGCGCGCGCTCTAGGCCCGCGTGCAGCGTGCGCCGCCCTCCTTCCCCCACCCGGCCGGAAAAAAAAAACCCGACTCTGCTCCTCCCGCTCAGAGCGCCCGCCCCGGGGAGGCCCCGGCCGCAGGCGGGAGGAGGAAGGGCGGGTAAAGGGCGCGCGCGGCCACGGCGGCGGGCGGGCGCGCGCCCCAGTCTCCTCCTCCCGCTCCCCCCCGCCGGTCCCCCGCCTCCGCAGCCCGGCGGGGACCCGGACGCCGCGCAGCCGCCGCCAGCCCGGAGCGCAGCGGCCGCGCCGCCCCCGGGGACCGGATCTGGACCCGCGCCGCTTGCCCCCTCCCGACCCCGGCAGGCGACCGCGGAGCCCCGGCCCGCGCCCCTGCCACCCACCCAGCGAGGCCCGAGGACCGGCGCGGAGGCGACCGTGGGGGCTCCCGCCCGAGCCGCGACCCAGCCCGGCCAACGCCTCCGCTCCGGGGAGCCGCGCCAAGGAGAGAACGGGCGGCGGGGACCCGGGCTCCGGCAGGCCCCGCGGCGAGCTGAGCCGGGCCGGGAAGCGCGAGCTTCTAGCGCGGCGGCCCCGCTTCCTGCCGCCGCTCGGGGCCGCGTCCTTCCCAGCGTCCTCCCCAGGGCGGCCCGGGGCCGCGTCCTCGCTCCCGCCGCTTCGGTACCGGCTCCCCGCTCCGCGCCCGGCGCTCTGGCTCTGCGCGCCGCCTCCCCCGCGCGCCGGCCCCGCCGCAGCTCCCTCCCGCGGCCGGGCCCCACCTCCGGGCGCTGGGGCGGCGGCCGTGTGGCTGCCGCCTGCTGCTCCTCGCGGCGACGAGCACAAAGCACAGCGCCCTCCGCCTGCAGCCCGCCCGCCCGCCGCCGGCCCCGGCCTCGGCCCGCGCACCCCCGTCGCCGCCGCGGATCGGCCGCGGAGCGGAGAGGAGGAGGAGCGGAGGAGGAGCGGGGGGGGCGGGAGCGGGCCGCGGCGCGTCCTTCCCCGCGGAGTGCACACCGACCCCCGGGGAGCGAGCGCAGCCGCCCGCTCGCCGCCGCCTCGCCGGCTCCGCTCCCTCCCACAGCCTGCCCGGGCGGGCTCCGCGGGGGGCGGCTGGGAGGAGGGGCGGGCGCTGGGGGACCCGGGGCTGAGGCGGAGGGAAGGAAGGAGGGAGGGGGTGGCGGCGGCGGCGGCTGCTGCCGCGAAGGGGGGGCCGGGCAGGGCGACACGCAGCCGCCCGGATGGCGGCGGCCGGGCCGGGGTAGCGCGGGCGGTGAGAGCGACCTCGCCAGACCCGCGGAGAGCCGCTGACTCGGGGCGCGGGAGGCGCCGAGGGCCCCCCGGTGGCCGCGGAAGCCGAGTGTGGGCCGCGCCGCGGCTATCTGCCTCGGAGCTCGCTTCCGAGCCCCCGCGCCGGCTTGGCCTCACCGTCGGCCCTGCCAGCGCCCGCCTTCCGGAGCGGCAGCCGGCGCCCTTTCCGCTCGCCGGAGGGCGGCGAGGCCCGGCTTGGGTGCACGCACGGCGGCTACGTTTCGGTACTGCCTCGCGGTCCCCCTCGCCGCCTCACGGCACCACGAAACTTTAAAAAAAATCACCCCGGTCTCCCGAACAAAAAAGCCCCTTCGATTTCTCCACCCCGGAAACGGCGAGATGAGCCGGCTCGGGCCTCGGAGCTGCTCCGAAGCCGGTTCAATCCAGCCCAGCATGGCTCCCGGCCTGCCCGGGCGCGTGGAGCTCGGCGCCGCCGCCGCTGGAAGCGACCCCGCTCCCTAAACCCGCGCCCCTGGGCCACTCACCGAGCGTGAGGTCGGGCGCGCGGGCTGAGGACTCCGGGGAGCGCGGGGGCCGGAGACCCGAGCCGCAGCTCCGCCACCACCGCCGCCGGGGAAGCGAGTGGCCAGACAAAGCCCGCGATGGCGAAGCGAGCGACGGCTAATGGCGAGCCCCACGCGCCGCGCTCCGCCCGCCCCGCTCCGCCCGCCCGCCCGCCCGCCCGGCGCAGCGCGGCGCCGCTCCGAGCGCTCCCCGTCGGCGCCGCCGCCTCCCGGCCCGGCCTCGCCTGCCCTCCGCCTCCTCGGCGCGCCGGCCTCGCCCTGCCTCCCACCGCCCTGGGGGCTGCGCGGAAATAAAAAAAGCAGAGCGCACTCTCCTCCTGGCTCTCGCCTTTCTCTCCCGCGCAGGGTGGCGGCCGGGCCCGCTCGCCGGCTGCACTCACCTGCGGGGCCGCCGCGCGGGGCTGAGGGCGGGGGCGCGGGCCCGGCCGGCGGGCGCGGGTTGAAAGCGGGCCAAGCGCTGCGGCGCCGGCCGGGCGTGTGCGCCGCGTAGTCCCCGCAGAGCTCGCGGCGCGGCCCCCGCCTCCATCTCCGCGCCCGCTCCAACCAGCCGGGCGCCGCTCTCGGCCCCGGCCCCGCGCGGCCGCTGCCTGCGTCGTCCCACTGCTCCCTGTCGCCACGGGTGTGTGTCTGTGTGCGCGGATTTTTTTTATTGCTCTTTGCTTTTGCAACCCTGAAGCTAAGGCGGGGGCCGCACGGAGTGGTAGGGGAGAAAGAGCCCCGGACCGCTGGGCTCGCGACACCTCGGGGCCTCCGACAGCCTCGCGAGGTCCCGGTGCTAGGCGGACCTGAGCGCCTTCCGGGCCGGCGGAGCGCGGAGCCCCGGGGTCCGGAGCCCCGGGACCGCGCCGCGCGCGCCTCCCTGGCCGCAGCCTCCGTCCCCAGCCAGCTCCCCGTTTCGGTTGTTTTTTTTTTTTTTCCTCCTCTCCTTTAATCTAATTTCTTCCAACTCCACCTTTGTTGTTCCCGGCGTCACGCCCTGGCCAGCCAATCCCCGCCACGCAGCTCTTGTCAAAAAGGCTCGGTCGGCCCCGGGCGCTGCCCCCGGCTAGGGGACCCTAGGGCCGGATTGGCGCTGTGGACCCGGGGGAGTGGATCTCCGCGCGGCCGCGGCGCGAGCCTCGCCTCCCTCCCCGCCGGAGAAGAGCCAGGGCGCTGGGACGGAGCTTATCTCGGCCTCTAGGCCCGGCAGCCTCGCGGTGGGTGTTGCCCGCCCCTTCGGGAGCGAGGAGATCCATCCCGGCTCTCCGCGGCCCCCTGGGCCACGTTGCACAACGGGAGAGGAGGCCGTCCGAGCCGGCGCGTCCGGTTCCTGCAGGCCCGGGCTGTGCCAGGACGGAGAGGGAGCTCGGCTTCAGGCCGAGCGAGGCCCCGGGTCGTCTCGCGTTCGTTGTTGGCGGGTTTTTTGCTGTGGGGTTTTGATTTTGGTGAAGGATTCCTGGTCCTCCCACATCGTTCTCGTGCTGCGTCCCACAAACCCGGCTCGGCACACAGGGTATTTTGGGGAGGAAAAGCCGTGCCCCAAGCGCGAAAGCACAGCGTTTTTTCTTAGTCCGTGTTCCGTGTTTGCAGTGCCCGGTGTCGCTCAGCGAGGGGAGCTGGTCCGTGTACTCGGCGGGCTGAGCTTTGTGTACCCTACTTGTCTCTGGCTGCTTGTCTCTCTCCGTGAATTTATTTGACTGGGAAAAGAAAAGGTTTTGGAGTCAGTCCCAGCTTCGCAAGCTAGCCTCCACCCCCCCCCGTGTGTGTGTGTGCGTGTGTGTGTGCGTGTGTGTGCGTGCATGCGTGTGTGTGTGTGTGTGTGTGTGTGTGTGTGTGTAAGTAATTCAGTCAGGCCCTGCCTTGAGTGGTCCAGCAACCACTCAGCTAAATCCGAGGGTCCAAACCCTTTTGTAATAGTTTTTGAGGTTTTCTTTTGTGTCTTTGTTTTGCCTTACTGAGGAATGAACCCAAGGCCTCTTTCTTGTTTTTGAGACAGGATCTCACTAGGCCGGGGATTCTAGGCTTTCTGTTTCAGTTCGTTCCCAACCCCTCCCCTCTGCCTAGCCGCGCGGCTAGGATAATACCCTCTCCACCCCAGCTCCTCCCGGAGGCTGGAGGGGAAGGGAGAGCCTCCTGCGTCCTGTGCCCCAGGAGGCCCTCAGGACCAGCCGTCCCCAGCGTGCCCACAGAGAGCTGCGGGCCAAGTGTCCTGGCTCTTACACTCCTTGGCCGGGCCTAGGGCCCTTTCGGGAATGTGCCTGGGAACGAGGCCGGGCACATGAACCGTAGAGCTGCTGTTAACTGGTTCCCTGGGCCGCAGAGGGCGGCCGGTGGCGGCAGGCTCCGGCCCTGTGGTGAAGTTGGTCGCTGGTGAAGCTGGTCCTGGAGCAGGGCTGCCCGTCAGGCCCGCCAGTCCACACTCGTCCTCCCTCTTTGCCCCGGTTCCAGTCTGTCCCTCTTTAGGGGAGGGGCCACCCTGTGTGTAGGCGACAGCTTGTTTTTAGCAGCAAAACTGACAGGTACCGCAGCGCACGTGGCCTAAGCAAACGGCCAGGTGGCCGCCTCCGTGTGGGTGGTGGGCGCCTTGCACAGTCCCGCACCCACAGCCAGGCCCCCGGGGTAGCAGGGCTCGGAGCCCCACCAAGGTGAGTTTTGCATGACCCTGTGGCGCCTGACCCATCCGCCTGTCTGTCTGTCCTGCTCCTCTGATGTCCAGCTAATTGGCTTGGGAACCAACTGCCTGTATACGGGCTGTGGTGCTCCTGCGTCCATGTCCAGGCGCCTGTTCCTGTGTCCTAAGGGACAGAGTTTGTTCCTGCACCCAACGGTGTGCACCTGGGGACAGAAATGCGTGTGAGCATCTTCGTGCTAAGTGTCCCGAGACATCACGCGGTGGAAGAGCTGCCTCGGCCGCCACAGTGCCCAGAGGCGCCCAGGGCGGGCCGCTCGCTTCAGACGTCCCGGGGCCCGGCCCTGCGATGGCGGCCCCCGCGCCTCAGTCTCCCTCCGAGGCCGCAGCGTCCGGGCTTCTGTGGCGGACGGCGAGCTCCAGGGTCCCATAGGAGGGTGGCGCATCATACTGTCTGCCTGCTGCCTGCCTTTCCCTTTCCTTCTTGCTTCCTTGCTCGCTAAATTGTATATAATATTCTGAAAAGTATTTTAAAAAGTCAACCCCAAGTGGTCTTTACAATTTTTGTTTTTTACATAGGAATTTGGATCTGCAAACTAATATTGTACATGAAAGGTTTTTTTGTTTGTTTTTCTTTAAAACAGGGTCTTGCTTTGTAGTCCAGGCTGGCCCTGAGCTCACTATGGAGCCCAGGCAAGCCTGGAACTCAGCAATCCTCCTGCCTCTGCCTCCCGAGTGCTGGGATGACAGGACCTTTATTTCTTTTGAAGCAAAACATTTATTGGTACATTTTATTTCTTTTTTATTTTTATTTTTGGCAGTACTGGGGATCGAACTTGGGCCCTTGTGCGTCCAAGGTTGGCACCGTACCACTTGAGCTAAATCTCCAGCCCCTATTGGTACATTTTAGATGTATATAATGATACCAGGGAGTTCATCGTGGGGAATTTGTACCTGTACTTGACATATCTTGACTCTTTTTCCCATTCCCCCCTGCAACCCTTTGTCCCTTTTTAAAACAGATTTGTTTCCATTTTTTCTATTTTCTCTTTTTTCTTGGCTTTTGCCTTTACTATTTTTCTTTTCCTGAAGTAAGTAGTGTATATACACATTTTGGCAGACTGTTTATATTTGTGGAAGGCACCGGGTGTTGAACCCTGGGTCTTGTAATGAACAATATCCATACCAGCCCTTTCTTATTTTATTTTTGAGACAGGGCCTTGCTGAGTTGCTGAATTGTCCAAGCTGGGCTGGAACTTGCAATTTCTGTCAGCCCACTTTCCGGAGTGCTGGAGTGACACGTGCCTCATCATGACTAGCTGAGTATAAAAAGATTGAACATTAATAAATATTGCCATTGGGCCGGAGGGTTAGCTCAGTGGTTCCGGTGCCTGCCTCGCAAGTGCAAGGTCCTGAGTTCGATCCCCGGTAACCACATATAATGCTGGGCGTGGAGACACGCCCACCAACAATCAACACCGCATACTAAAATGCCGGACGTGGTGGCTCATGCCTGTCATCCCAGCACTCAGGAGGCAGGGACGGGAGGATTGCTGAGTTCGCGGCGGCTTGCCTGGGCACCATAGTGAGCTCAGGGCCAGCCTGAACTACAAAGCGAGACCCTGTCTCAAAAAGCAAAAAAAAATAAAATAAAATAAAAAATAAATAAATAAGTAAATATTGCCATCTCGGGCTGCGTGGTCCTTGCCTTTAATCCCAGCCACTGCGGAGGCTGAGACAGGAGGATTGCCCCAAGTTTGAGACCAGCCTGGACTTCCTAGTGAGTTCAAGGCCAACCTGAACCACAAGGTAAGACCCTGTCTCAAAAAAATAAAAAAGAGCCGGGCGTGGTGGCTCACGCCTGTCATCCCAGCACTCCGGAGGCAGAGGCAGGAGGATTGCTGAGTTTGAGGCTTGCCTGGGATCCATAGTGAGCTCAGGGCCAGCCTGAACTACAAAGCGAGACCCTGTCTCAAAAAAAAAGGGCAGAGAGCCGCAGTGGGGGTGGCCTGCTGGCTGTCCACTCCCTCCTGCCTAGAGCTGGCCAGTGACGACAGAAACCTCTGGGAACTGAGCTAAATAAACGTGTCCTGCTTTGACTTCAAGTGTTGAATATTTTGTCTCAGTAGTGAGAAAGTTCCTAAGACTGCTGGCTTGTGTACTCAGTAAGAAAGCTGAGGACACGGTGGACAGGAGCAGCTCATGGCTGGGGTGGACCCGGCCTGGGACACCCAGGCCCATGTGGCTTCCACTCCGGAGGCCGGGGAGCAGGGATTTCTGGGTGACTGCAGCTGAACAGGCCATTGGTCCTGGAGCCCTGGGTCCTAGTCCCCTCCTGAGAGCAGACAGGTCTCCATCCAGGAGCAGGGAGCTCCTGCCGGCCCAAGCAGGGAACTGGAGCAAATGACCCTACGGGCCCAGAAGCCCTGTCCGTACTCAGGGAGCCAGAGGCGGGAGGATTGCTGAGTTCGACCCCAGCCTGGGAGACTCAGTGAGACCCGGTCTCTAAAGAAAAACTATGGAAAGGGCTAAAGATCCAGTCCAGTACAGAGACCCGGTTCTTGACTCTAAGTACCACAGAAAATACACGAATTTTTAGAAATTGAGTTGTTGGTTTTCTTATTATTCAGTTTGAAGAGTTCTTTGCATATTTTTGGGTAATGGTCCTTTGTCAGTTGTGTTTTTGTTTTATTGTGCTGGGGACCAACTTTTTCTTGGGGTAGGGTCTTATGACTGTGCTAAGTTGCACAGGGTGGGGTAGAATTTGTGATCCTCCAGCCTCAGCCTCCTAGAGTGCTGGGACCACAGGTGTGCACCCCTACACGTGGCTGATTTTTCAGATGTGAAATCCTAGATGCTGGCAAACACTTGCAATCCTACCCCTGGGGAAGCTGAAACAGGAGGGTCACTGCAGGTTCAAGGCCAAGTGGGCTATGGAAGGAGATTGTTTCAAAAAATAAAAACAAAGGGCTGGGGATTTAGCTCAAGTGGTACCACACCAACCTTGGACGGTCCTGAGTTCGATCAGGTAACCACATACAATGCCGGGCGCGGTGGCTCACGCCTGTAATCCCAGCACTTGGGAGGCAGAGACGGGAGGATTGCTGAGTTCCAGGCTTGCCTGGGCTGCATAGTGAGCTCAGGGCCAGCCTGAACTACAAAGCGAGACCCTGTCTCAAAAAAAAAAAAAACGAATGAATAAAGAAATGGAGGGAAGGAGAAAGGATGAAAAAGGGATTTATATGTGTTGTGTCACACACCATTTCCACACAGGAATGTAAATATCATGTACTGCAAACATGGGCTAATAAAAAAAAATCAAAATCGAAAAAGGATACTAAGGGCCAGGTGTGGTGGCCCATACCTGTAAACTCAGCATTTAGGAGGCTGAGGCAGGAGGACCACCAAGAAAGAATTCAAGACCAGCCTGAAATACACAGTGAGACCCTGTCTCAAAAACACACAAAAAACCTCAATACATGAGAATTAACTTGTGTCATATATTGGTACAAATTCCCCAATGTTGTATGTGGTTGTGCGCTGTATATAAAATGTTCCAATAAAGAATTCCAAAAAAAAACACCCCTCAATACAGGGCCAGGGATTTAGCTCAGTGGTTCCGGTGCCTGCCTTGCAAGCACAAATTCCCTGGTTCAATCTCCAGTAACCAAATAACCACGATGCTGGGTGTGGTGCCTCATGTCTGTAATCCCAGCACTCGGGAGGCAGAGGCAGGAGGATTGCTGTGAGTTTGACACCAGCCTGGGTACAAAGTGAGTTCAGGCCAGCCTGTACTACAAAGCAAGTTCTTATCTCAAAAACAACTAAAAAGGGGGCCCGGTGATTTAGCTCAGTGGTTCCAGCGCCTGCCTCCCAAACCCAAGGTCCCTGGTTCGATCTCTGGCAACCACACACAGCAGTACTGGGTGTGTGGCCACACCCACTGGCAATCAGAACCACACACCACAGATGCTGGGCTTTGTGGCTCAAGCCTGTCATCCCAGCACTCGGGAGGCAGAGGCTTGCCTGAGCTAGCTACATAATGAGCTCAGGGCCAGCCTGAACTACAAAGTGAGACCCTGTCAAAAAAAAAAAACAAAAACACCCAAAGAATTTTCTTCTGTTTTCAGGAGTATTTCTCTATTTCTTGTTCTCCATCCCATTGATTTGTCCTCTGTTTCTTACTATTTTCTTTCTTTTTGCTCACTCTGGGTGTAATGTGCTATTTTCTCCTGGCTTCTTAGGGCTGAACCTTAGATTACTGATTTGCAATCTTTTTAATCTTCTTTTAGTTTTTTATTTTTTGTACTGGGGATCAAACTAAGAACCTTGTGCTTGTAAGGCAGGAGCCAAAACCACTGAGCTACACATCCCTGGCCCTCAAATTTTAATTTTCACCAGTGGGTATTTGAACCGGGTGCACAACTGTCAACCCAGCACTTGAGGGCTGAGGGAGGAGATCTCAGAGTTGAAAGCCAGCTTGGGCTCTCTAACAAGATCAATAGAAGAACCCCCTTCAAAATCCTGTAACACAGCAGGAAGAACTGCTTTCCCCAAGAAGCACAGTATTTTATTTATCTACCTATCTATTTATCTATCTAGCTATTATTTATTTATTTATTTATTTGAGACAGGGTCTCGCTTTGTAGTTCAGGCTGGCCCTGAGCTCACTGTGGAGCCCAGGCAAGCCTGGAACTCAGCAATCCTCCTGCCTCTGCCTCCCGAGTGCTGGGATGACAGGCGTGAGCCACCACGCCCGGCCCTAATTTTTATTTTTTAAGACAGTGTTTCACTATGTTGTCCATGCTGACCTTGAACTCTGTATAGCCCAGGTTAGCTTCCAACGCTTGGTGATCCTCCTGCCTCAGCCTCCTGAGGGCTAGATTACAGGTTGTGCTAGCCTGAACCTCATAATGAGAACATCTCAAAAAAAAAAAAAAGAGCGGGTAGGGTGGCTGGGAATTTAGCTCAAGTGGTACTGTGAACACACAAGGGCCCGAGTTCAATCCCCAGTACCACAAAAAAAGAAATTCTGGGGCTGTGGGTGTAGCTCAGCTGTGTCCTGCCTGCCTGGCAAACTCAAGGTGCTGAGTTCGCTTCCCAGCACCAAAAAGTAAAAAAAAAAGTAAATAAATAAAAATTCTATCAGCTTCTTCCATCATTACTGAGAGAGTGGTTGTACGTTTCTATTATAATTCTGGATTTAGCTAATTCTCTTTTCAGTTCTGCTTATCTGGCTTCACCTATGTGAGCCTCTGTTTAAAAATGTCCTCAACCCTGGTGCCACCGTGCACGCCTGTCCTCCGGCCACTTTGGGAGGCAGAGGTTGGAGGGTCACGAGTTCAAACCCAGCCCGGGCCTGACGGGACCCACTCTGGGAAGCCGTGAACGATCCCCACACCTGGGACCCCGACACTCGGGCGGCGGGGTCGAGGCTCACCTGAGCAACTTGGGGAGATGGTGTCTCAGAGGCCACCGGGCGGGCTGTGCAGGCTTTGGTCACCTCTGCCCTTTCCACTTTGATCTTGGGAAGGCCACGGTAAGACCGTTCAAAGGGGCCTGTTGTAGCCAAATTAATGAAAAACCACACAGGGTAAAGCGGGAAGGAGAACTTCAGTGCTCTCCGTGCTCCCAGTTTGGGGCCTGTGGCCAGGCCCGGCCAATGGGCTTGGGCAGGTGACCCGCACTCCCCCAGGGCCGCGTCCTCTGCCTGAGCCCGGGGACCACGCAGGAAAGTGTGGCCTGGAGGGGCCGACACGGGCTTCGCCCTGGGGCCTGGGCGACACCACAGGCAGTGCCCAGACAGATGTGGGCACGCTGTAGTGTGCAGAGCTCCACAGACATTCAAGGAGAGGGCACGGCACCAAGGCGGGACAGGTGCTCCACGGAGTGCTGGGGGCCGGGCAGGACCGAGCTCTTGGCCATGCTGATGGCTGTGTGTTGTCGCCAGCGGAAAGACCTGGAAATTGGGTCACCGCTAAGGAGTAGGGAAATTCTAAAATAAAAATAACAAAACGAATCACTCGGAGGCAGAGGTAGGAGGATCGCTGTGAGCTGAGGCCCATCAGTCTTGGCCACAAAGTGAGCTCAGGGCCAACCTGAACTACAAAGTGTCTCAAAACACAAATAAATAAATAAATAAATAAATTTTTTTGGAGACAAGGTCTCACTTTGTAGTTCAGGCTGGCCCTGAGCTCACTATGTAGCCCAGGCAAGCCCTGAACTCTGCAATCCTCCTGCCTCTGCCTCCCGAGGGCTGGGATGACAGGTGTGAGCCACCAAACCTGGCATTTGTGGTATGTGGTACTGATTGCCAGTGGGCGTGACTCACCACGCCCAGTATTGGTGCTTGTGGTCACCAGGGATCGAACCAGGGACCTGTGCTTGGGAGGCAGTCACTGGAACTACTGAGCTAAATCTCCGGCCCAATAAATAAAAATTTTTAAAAAGATTATAGTATATCAAAATTAAAATTTTTGTTCCATAAAAGGGATAGAATTATGACAGAGTTAATGAAATAGAAGTTTTTTTCTCTGTTCTGTGGGTTGAAACCAGAAGCTTCCAGCTAAGCTGGGTCTCCAGCCAGCCTCCACCCGTTTTTTGAGACAGGGTCCCTCTTCGTAGCTCAGGCTGGCCCTGAGCTCACTATGTAGCCCAGGCAAGCCTCGAACTCAGCAATCCTCCTGCCTCTGCCTCCCGAGTGCTGGAATGACAGGCGTGAGCCACCACGCCCACTATTGTTGTATGTGGTTACTGGCAATCAAACTAGGGACTTTGTGCTTGCTTAGGCAGGTGCTAGAACCACTGAGCTAAATCTCCAGCTTGCTTTTTTTCTTTTTTTCTTTTTTTTTTAATTTTGAGACAGAATCTCACTAAGCTGCTATGTTGCCCAGACTGGGACTGAATTTGTAGTACTCCTGTCTTAGCCTCCTCAGTGCTGGGATGCCACCACAGTGTGCCACCTGTCCTGCCAGAAGGTTTCGATTCTGTCACAGTCCTCCCTTGCCAGGTTTGGGTGTTTTGTGGCTGACAGCAGTGTGGCCCGCTCCACTGCAGGTGAGCCTCATGGAGATGGTCTCTGCAGAAAGGTCAAGGGTCGAAGGAGTGGGCACATTGGGCCAGGCAGCGCAGGGACCCAGGGCTCCTCCACCCTCCTGGTTCAAGGCCTCCCTCTCTCCGGGCCCACAACCCTGGGCGGGGCCGGTGACCAGGAGGGGCTGAGCTCAGGTTTCTCCCCAGCTGACCTCGCCCCAGCCGGGCCCTCTCCACTGCACTGCTGGGCTGGGACTAGGCCACGCTCACTCTAGGCGCCTCGCGGGGCAGAGACTTCGGGGTGGGCTGTCCCCTGAACCAAGGCAGCCCTGCTCTCCTGAGCCCTGCTGAGCCGGCCCAGCCCCTGGGATACAGGAAGGGACAGGAGGGCGCCCTGGGCCGGCCCTCAGCATGCTTGCCCAGCAGCTTCCTGGAACAGGCCCACCCTGCGGGAAGCAGCAGTCAGCCCGGTCACTCCCAGGGGCTGTGAGGTCCAGCATCCGCCAGGCCGGCCTGGGGCAGCTGGGGACAGGCGGCAGTAAATATAGATCCGAAGGGAGCTGGCACCCAGCCCTGCGCTGACGCCGCTGAGGCATGGCGGGGACCCACAGCTTCCGTCCTGTCCCAGCGACCCGGGGCCCAGCAGCACCGGAGCCAGGGAAGCAGCTGCGGCACGGGTGGAACCTTCCAGAGGGACGGGAGGGCAAGCTGAGGGGGTCTAGTCCCAGGCACTGAAAGAAGGAAAGGGAAGGAGGGTGGGAAGGAGGAAGAAATGCTATTTTTGTGTGGCCTTTGACGAGCTGAGGTCCCTCTCTGGGCCTCACTTTTCTTTGGTGATTCCTCTCAAAGATGCTGCCCTGTCGGGTGGTCTCAGTAATCCCAGTACCCTGGGAGGTTGAGGCCGGAGAATGAAATTAGAACCTACCCTGAGCAATTTAGCAACTTTGAATCCAAAAATAAGAAGGGCTGGGGCCAGAGATTTAGCTCAGTGGTTCCAGTGCCTGCCTGGCAAGCACAAGGCCCCTGGTTTGATTCCCTGGTTACCACATACAACAATGCCAGGTGTGGTGACTCACTCCCACCAGCAATCAGCACCACACACCACAGTGCCAGGCGTGGTGGCTCATGCCTGTCATCCCAGCACTCGGGAGGCAGAGGCAGGAGGATTGCTGAGTTCGAGGCTTGCCTGGGCTACATAGTGAGCTCAGGGCCAGCCTGAACTACAAAGCGAGACCCTGTCTCAAAAAAAAAAAAAAAAAGAGCTGAAACTGCAGCTCAGTGTGAAGGCTCTGGGTTCAATCCCCAGTTCCCCCAAAGGAAAGCAAAGCTGTTAGGCTTTTGAGTTAGGAACGAGGAGCTGGCAGTCTGAGGGACCAGGGCTCCAGGAGCACCGGGACTTGGACCCTTTACGGCCCTGCACCACAGCCCAGAGCATGTGCTCCGCCTCTGTCTGGGCACTGTGCCCATCTGCCTACCTGGCCCCGACTCAGGGAGGGATTCACACCAGGCTGGGCTCCAACACAGACACGTTTATTGGCAAAAGCTATTCCCAAGCACATAGGGCGCAGTGGGGGCAGCAGGGCGACATCCTCCATCTCCAAAGCTGCCCCGGGGATCGTGGGGCGCAGGGACCCCTGCCAGGAACCACACCGTGCTCCTGCTAGGCCCTCTGGGCTAAAAGGGCATGGCCCTTCTCCCTCTCACGCCCTCGAGGTAGAGACCGTCCCCTCTCAGACTGGAAAACGAGGCACAGAGCAGGAAGTGGAGCGGGCTGGCTGCTTTTCTCCACTGGCGGCAGCTGTCCTTTTGTCCTGCTTCTCACCACTTCCAGTGCTTTCAGCTGTTTCTATGGAGTTGTAGAAAAACAGACTTTCCCGCCCTCCAGGGCCTGTCTGCTGCCCCACCGGGCCAAACCCAGGCCCTGGATTCGGTTTGCACCAATTTGGGCTGGTGGATCACACTGAAGCTACGTACAGCAAGAGGTCTCAGAAAAGACAATAAATTACACCCCCTCCACCCTCCACTCACCCAAATCCGACCCACCCACCCAAGGCAGCGTCCTGCCTCCGCCCCAGGGGCCCCAGCGCCGGCCGGGAGACCCTCCCTGCCCTCCCCCAGCATCTCCCTGCGCTCAGGCTGCTGCGGGGAGGGAAGGGACCGCCAGACCGGGCCGAGCTCCCGCCCACGGACAGCAGCGGGCGCTGCGCCACCCCTGGTGTGTCCCGCCCTGCTCGTCTGTGACCCCGCGCCGGCCGGCACCGGCGGAGATGAGGACGCAGAGGCAGGAGCGTTCCGGGCCACGCGGCGGCGGCTCGTGTCCCGCTGACTCCCGCGCCCGAAGCTCCTTTGGACTCGGCCGCCTCCCGCAGAGGCCGGCGCACCCTCGTGGGGCCGAGACGCCGGCCCGCACGCCTGGCCTCGGGGTGGGTGGCGCCCGGAGCGGACGGCCGGTCGGTCGCTCGGCGGCCTTCTACGTGGGCATGGGCACCTCGTCGTACTCGTCCTGGCCGTCGTCCTCACCCACTGGGGCCTTTATGTCGTCGGCGTCCAGCTGGGGGTGGACAGAGGGTGAGGGGGAGGAGGAGGAGGAGGGGGCCCGGGAGCCCCGCCGCCCGCCTCGCAGCAACCGTCGGTGTCTGGGGCCGGCGAGCCGCGCACGCGCCCCTCGGCTGTCCCGGCCGCCTTCACTGCGCCCAGACGGGGCCCCAGGGCAGAGCCCGGCTGCGCGCCGAGCTCCCCCAGCGCGCCCGGCGCCACTCACACACTGGAGCTCCAGCCGGGTGAAGAGCAGCGGCAGCAGGAAGCGCCGCAGGGGCACCGTGAGGATGAGCACGAAGGGCAGTGCCAGCGAGGCTTCCGTGGACTTCACGGCCCACAGCACCGCCAGGCACACGATCTGGATGGCCGTGAACAGGTGCAAGCGCCAGGTCCGCACCTGCGGGGGGCTGCGATCAGCGGGCCCCGGCCCCGCCCCGCCCGCCGGGCCACTCCCCGCCCCGCCCCAAAGGCTCTGTCCCCGCCCGCCTGGCCGCGCCCTCTCCCCCTAAGGCCCGGGCCCCGCCCTCGTCCCTGGGCCTGCTCGGCCCTCCCTCTGCGGGCACTGTGCCACGCCCCCTCCACCTCCCATGGCCCCGCCCCCAGCTCCCTATTGGGCCGCCGCGCCCAGGCCTCCCCGCCCCCCCGCAGGGCCCACGCCGTACCCTCTTCACGAAAGGCACATCCGGGTGGTACTTGGCCGGCTTCAGCAGCAGCAGGATGCGGTCAAAGAGCTGGATGCCGCTGAGCGACGTGACGCCCATGTAGAGGAAGATGCCGAACAGCACGGCCAGCGGGATGCGGGACAGCACCGGCTCCATGAGGATGGACAGACCTGGGAGACGCGCGTGTCAGCCCGGGCGTCCACGTGGCACCGCGACGCCACCCGGTCTGGCTTGGGCTGGGAGGAAGGCACGGGTCCCAGTGGGCCTGGGCTGGGGTCCTCCGGGGGCTCCGTCCCCGGCCTTTTCAGATTGAGACCGCGTCTCCTTAGCGGCCCCGGCTCCAGCCTGCCAACCACCGGAGCGCCGGGGGTGCAGCCTGCCGAGGCCACGTAGTGAGCTCACGGCCAACCTGGACTACAGAGCGAGACTCTGAAGAAAAACTACAAAAAACTTGCCGTCCTCCTGCCTCAGCCTCCTAGTGCTGGGATCACAAGCGTGCGCCACTGCGCCCGGATGTGTGGATCTTTTTAGTAGGTGTTATCCTGATTTATGCCCGAGGAAATGGGTTCAGAGAGGCAACACGTGGCTGCGAGGGGTCCACCTGCCACCTACCGGCCCTCAGCCCTCGCCCCCACCTCCACAGAAAGGGCCCTTCCTGCGCGCAGCAGCGAGCGTCCTGCTCGTCCTCCCGGTCAGGCGGCCCGGGCCCTTCCCGAAGCCTCCCCGCCTGGCCCGGTGGAGCACACGTGTGACCCCGTCACCGGGCCCGGGGCGTGACGGGCCTGAGACCAGCGGGACCTCAGCGAGGCCCCCTCCGACTCGAGGAGCTGGGGCCGCGGGCGACGCCCAGCACCGGAGAACGGCCCCACGCTGGGCTCTGCCCGAGGCGCCGCCCCGCCCCGCCCCCGCCCCCGCGCCCGCGGGTCACGCGCCGTCACTCACCCACCAGCACGGACACCAGGAGCCCGCTGACCCGCTGCTCCTTGACCTCCTGGATCTGCGGCGCCGCCCCCGGTGCGCCGGCCTTGCCCATGACGGTGAGGGCGTTGGCGTGGGTGACGGAGCGCACGGTGGTGGCGCTGAGCCAGGGCATCCCGAAGAGCGCGGCCACCCCGCCCATGCCCACCACCAGCAGCAGGTCCAGGTGGAAGCCGGAGCCCTTGGTCATCCTGCGCTCCGGTTTGCTGACGATCAGCCTGCGGGGGGCGGCAGTGAGCCCGGCCCGCCCCGAGCCGAGTCCGGCGCCCCCCGGAGGGCCTCGTTCTAGGTCGTCATTTGGCAACTCTGGTCTTAGGTCGCCCCTCCCAGCGCGCCGGAGGCCGAGTCGGGAGGACTGCCGCGAGGTCAGCCCAGCCTGGACCGCACAGCGAGGCCCTGGCTCACGGAAGCGGGAGAAGAAAGGGAGAAGAGCAGGGGTTCCCCCGCGAGGCAGCCCCAGCCCCCAAAAGCCGGCCCGCCGGCCCTGATCCGCCAGTGCCCCGGCCGTGCCTGGGGTCCCGCAGCCCCACCCCGGCTCTCACGTGGTGATCTGCGACTCGAGGAAGATGAGGATGAAGACCAGCAGGGCAGGCAGGGCAGACGCGAGCATCATCCAGATGGGGAACTCGCTGTACAGGCCCAGCGGGTGGATGACCCAGCCCCGGGCCGAGGCGTTGGACACCTTGAGGCCGTCGGGCACCGAGAGTTTCTGTGGGAGGAGGTGTTGTGAGAGGCGAGGGCCGGAGCCGGCAGGGCCTTGGGGACCCTGATTCTGAGCGACTTCTCTGCCCCGTCACCACCGCCGGCCCTTTGCACCTTCCCATTGCCAACTTCACGATTAGAAGAGGCCCAGAGAGGTTGTGGAGCTTGCCCCTGTCACACAGCTGTCTGGTGGCCGAGCTCGGCCCTCTGCCCGGCGGCCTGGCTCAGAGCAGGCTCTTTCCTGCTGCCCTGGGCCGGGGAGTGAGGGACAGTGTGGCACCGGGCCCTGGAGCTCCCGGGCTGGGCGGACCAGGCGTGCCAGGCTGGCGTGGGAGGACCTCGGCCCAAGGGAGCGGGAGGCTGTGAGGGTCACCTGGGTGTAGGTGTCCTTGATGAAGAAGTCCACCAGGACCATGATCAAGATGGAGATGGGGACCCCGAAGTCCCCAATGACCCGCCGCAGCTGCAAGCAGAGGGAGGACGGGGGTCAGTGCTAGGGGCGCTGTGCCCCGGCCCACTTACACAGGGCGGTGCCATCTTCAGGGCCACCAGGATGGAATGGTCCATCTCTGCCCTACTGCTCCCACCCACCCTGCCCGGAGCCGTCCCTGCCCCTCCAGGGCTCTGCCGGCCGTGCCCAGGGGCGGGCGACACTCGGCAGGGGATGAGTTTTTCAGATGAAAGGGAGGACGGTGCTGGGGACCTGGGGTGCGCCTGGGCCTGACGGGGCGACACAGACAGGGCGAGGAGCTGACCTTGCCAGGGAAGTAGGAGCTATTCTTGAACTTGCGGAGCATCATGGCGAGGATGAAGGTGCCAGCCATGAGCACCAGGGAGAACAGGGCTGTGTTGGGCAGGGGACCCTGAGGCTTGGGCAGACTTGACACGTTGGGGTCATAAGTCCTTTGCAGTGGATGGTCCTGGAAGATCTGCAGCGGGAAACAGAGGTACGTTCTCTCCCGGCCTTGAGTCGGGCTGGGTCATGTCCACTGAATCTGCCCAGCGCTGCGACGCATCGGCCTCTCTGCCCACCGACCCTCCCATGCATCTATCCAGCACCCAGACGTGATTTATCCACCCGTGGGTCACTGACCTCTCCATCCTCCATCCTCCATCCCCCTCCACCCATCAATCACCCACCCATCTAGCTCTTCATCCACCCGTCATCTACCAGTCGACCAGGGCACACGTGCTGCGTGCCCGCTATCCACTCTTGCTCAGCTGGCACGATAACGGAGGGTCATCTAGAGACTGGCTTTCGGGCTAGGGTGGGCCCTGGCCGCGGGGGCGTGAGTGCGCGTGGGGCCACGGGCCTGGAGGCCGGAAGCAAGGCCTAAGGGGGTTCTCCACAGGACTTAAGAGGTCAAGGCTCAGGGTCAGTGCCCTTGTCTGGCGTGCCCTGGGCCCTGGTGCCAGGCCCAGGACTGCAAAGTCAACAACTAAACGTATACGTTGGAGACCTCGGGGTGGAGCGACCCTGTGCTTTTCCTCCCGTTGAAAACGCAGACACCAGCCGGGAGCTGAGCCCAGTATGCGGGCGCCGCCTCGCGAGCACCAAGTCCCGCGTTCCCTCCCCAGTACTAGGAAACAAGAGGAAGCGGAGGCGCTCGGCAGGAGCGCTCCCGGGTCAGAGGCGGCAGCTGAGCGGGAGAAGCAGGTGCCGGCGGGTGAGTGTGCCAAGTCGGGGCCCGCAGAGCCCGCCCTCGCTGCAGCGTGGAGCTGAGCGCCGCCCTGCGGGCCCAGCCCTTGACCCGTCCCGTGCTGCCCTGCGCGGCTCCCGCCAGGGCCCCGAGTCCCCGAGGGGAACGCGCGGCCCGGTGCGCAGCACCACACGCCGACACGGGCACACGCGCGAGCCGCACACGCGCACCGGCCCGCGCCCACCTTGACCAGCTTGGAGAAGGTCTCGTAGATGAAGATGAGGGAGATGAGGAAGGAGAAGATCTCCTGGGTGTACCGGGAGATGTAGCGGACCAGGAAGCTGCCCTCGAACGCCACCACCAGGACCACGAGCAGGATGAGCCAGAAGCCGATCCAGGCGCGCCCCACGATGTACTCCAGGTCGTGGGCCTCGCAGAACTGGGGTGCAGGGGCGGGGTCAGGCACGGGGTCGGGCCGCGCGTCCTGCGGAGCGGGCGGGGCCGGCGCCGCCTACCGAGAAGAAGGCGTCCTCGAACACCAGCAGGGGCCCCGAGAAGCCGACCACCAGCAGGGGCTGCGCCCCCAGCAGCGCGAAGAGGACGCCCTGCGCGGCGGTGGAGATGAGCAGCTCCGACACCCCCATCTGGTTCCGGGTCTTCTCGCCTGCGTGGCGGTGACGGCCGAGGTTGAGAGGCGCCTCCCGGCCGGCCGAGGCACACCAGGGTCAGGGCCGAGGCTCCGAGGGGCAGGGGTGCCGCCGGTGGTACTGACCCAGGAGCCCACCGAACGTGATGGCGGGCGACAAGGCGGCAAAGTAGATGAAGATGACCGCAGCCAGGACCTGGGGGCTCAGCGCGTCCGTGATGTCACTGAGGTAGTGGGGATAGCGACGCCGGATGTCCCGCACCATGCCCCCGAAGAGCCGGCCCGTGCGCTGCAGAGGGTCGTCGGCCGCCTCGGGGGCCGCGGGGCCACCGTTGAGGTCTGTGGAAGACCGCGGAGGTCAGGGCCTGGCAGAGGGGGTGGTGGGCACCGGGCAGCGCAGTGGGGCAGCGGGGCTCTACCTAGACCCTTGTAGAAGCCAGGCCCCGGCGGTGGCCGGGGGCTGGGCAGGTAGCGCCTGCGGAGCAGCTCCTGCTGGACTGGCACCAGGCCGAGCAGCGCCTGCTCTGGGGGCGCCTCCATGGGTGGCAGCACCAGGCTGCAGTCCAGGAAGCTGTCCAGGGCGCTCACCAGGTCCGCGCGGCTCTGTGCCAGGTAGGCGTCCACTCGGAAGACCTGGGTGCGACACGGCAGCATGGGGGATGCCGGCCGGAACCACGCCCGCCCCGGTTCCACCCGCGCCTGGAGGGAGGTGGCGGCAGAGGCTGGGGACCCAGGCCCCCGCCGCTCCTCACCCTTTCGGACAGGAGGGTGGCCACGGCACGGCCGAGCTGCGTGTAGTCGGTGTGGGCGGCCTCGGGGCCCAGCAGCACCACGAGGAAGCGCGCGGGCCGCGCCAGCTCCACGGCCTCCAGCTCCAGCGGCTCCTGCAGCCGCACGAAGGCCAGCAGCGGGCGCTCCAGGAAGTCCACGCAGCCTGCGGGGGGCCGGGTCAGCGGGGCGGGTCCGCGGGGCGGGAGAGGCCGTGGGCGCACGGGCGGGGCCTGGTTCTTACCCACGCGCAGCAGGGCGGACTCTGAGCCCTGCGGGATCTTCTCCAGCACCGTGGACGCTGGCTGCTCCGTGGGGTCCCCCTCGCCCTGTGGGCGGGCGAGGCCTGAGCTTCCGGCCCCTCCTTCCCGGCATTCTCCTGCCCCCTGCCCAGCCGGCTTCCCCTGCTCCCGGACGGCGCACCTTCTCACAGAAGAGGGTCACCTCCAGCGAGGGGTGCGGGGACAGCAGAGGTGTGCGGGGGTCCCCGGAGGGCAGCAGGACGGCTGGTGTCATCCCCTCCGGGGCCTCCTGGTCCTGGGCGCGGCTGTGGGACACAGGGTTCAGGAGGCTGTGCGGGGCAGGCCCCCGGGGACACCCTGCTCGGGACGGGCTGGCCCTCTCCCCGGACGCCCTGGCTGCTCTGGGCAGGGTCTCCAGGGCCGCAGCCAGGACCCGGGGCCTCCTCCCGCCCAGCCCGGGGGGACGTTGGCGTGGGAGCCCTCCCCCGGGGAGAAGGCCGGTGGCACCTGCATTTGAGCAGCAGCGCCCGGTGCAGGGCTTCGCGGTGCTCCGGCCGGATCTGGTCGTCCAGGATCAGCTGGTCCAGCAACTGGTCCACCACGCCGGCCAGGGAGCGCTCCCGCAGGTCCAGGAGGACCGTGCCTGGGCGGACAGGGCGGGCTGAGCAGCTGAGCCTCCGGGCAGCCCCTCGAGGCCGCGCCCGGCAGGCTCACCCTTGGCCAGGGCTCTCTGCAGCTGCAGGAGGCTCCAGAAGGTGAGGTAGGACAGGTGCGGGCGGCCCCAGGCTCCCCGCGGCCCCACGTTCTCCTCCACGCGCATCCACTGCGCCACCTCCATCCACTGCAGTTCCTTGCTCTTCCCGTCCATCGCCAGCTCCTGCAGCTGCACGTAGACCTGCCGCCCGGCGAGTGAGCCCTGGCCGGGCGGAGGCTGGGCCCTGCCAGCCCTCCGGGGCCGCTGCCCAGCGGGCCTGGGACTGAGCCCCACTCCCACCGGGGGCCGCCCACCCGTTTCCAGGGTGCCGCTCGCCCCGTCTGCGGGTCCCCCGGGCCGGGCGCTCACCTCCTGGGTGCCTGGCTGTGGCCTGGCAGGGACGTAGTCCGAGGCCGTGGGCTCTGTGTCGGGGAGAGCTGAAGGCCCGGCGGCCGGTCAGTGCCGCCCAGCAGCACCCCCCAGGCCCCACCGCCCGTTCCGCGAGCCTCAGCCCCGGACCCCCCTGCCCACCTCCACCAGGGCCGGCTGGGTGCTCTGCGCCAGGGAGGGCGGGGTGCACCTCCTGTACCCCAGCCCCACTTCAAACCCCAACCGCCCGCACTTAAGGCCTGTTGACAGTAAACAGGCCCCACCCGGACCTCCCTGCCCAGCCCTCGGGCAGCGGCCGGCGGGAAGGAGGAGCAGGCCTCGGGCTCTGCCCAGGGCCCCCGGGGCCCCTCTGCCCAGGACCGCTAGCCCGCAAGCCAGAGCGGTTTCCCTGGACGGCCACGCACCAGCCCAGTGGGCCCCGCGGGGCCAGGCGGCCGTGGGTGTACCCTTGACCAGGGGCCTGACCACCTGTGCCCGGGAAGGGGCGCTGACGGGCGACTGCCCCTCCTGCCACCTCCTGTCGTCACCCCAAACAAAACGCTGTTTAGCCTCCAATCAGTGGCAATTTCGGGGGGAAACGGGGCAGGCTCACCTTGGGGCTCCTCCAGCCGGGGCTCAGGGACACTCAGCTCCTCGTAGTCCCCCAGGTCCAGGGCCTCCTCCAGCCCCTGCTCGCTCTCAGAGACGTGGCCTGTGCCATAATCCCAGTCCTCCGTGTGCGCCGGCCCCTCCTGGGGCTCAGGGATGTCCAGCACCTCCTGGCTATCCCTCCGCTCTGGGGCTGCCGGCCCGGCCCCGTGGTCCTCCTGTGAGGAGTGAGTCTCAGGGCCCGGCTGCGAGCGCCCTGTGCCCCGGAGGCAGCGGCCTGACACCCACCTGCACATCCCCCATGGCGCTGTCCCGAGTGTCCGCTTGTCCCCGGTGATCCAGGACCCAGCATAACCCGCACTAGGGGTCCCTGCAGGGGCACAGGGGCCAGAGCCAGGGTTGCCAGGGTCCCCCAGGGCTCAGCGGCGGGGCCCCCCATGGTGGCAGTCAGAGCCCAGCCTCACTGCCTCTCTTCCCACAGCCACCAGGCCCCACCAACACCCACCCTCGGGGCTGAGCTCTCCGCGGGGCCCCACGCACCCCGTTCCCAGAACTGGCCGTGGGGCTGCAGTGTCCTGACGCACACGGCCTGTCTCCCAGCTCTCTGCCCTGCCCAGCGGGCTCCATGGGGCTCCCGGACCCCCGAGCTCTCTCTGGCGCTGGGGTCGTTGTCCCACCAGCTGCCCGCGCCCTGGAAGCATCTTTGCCCACACTCAGCCCACCCCAGAGCCCTCACTGCCCAGCGCCAATCGCTCCCAGGCGACGGCTCCAGAGCAGATGTCCGCCCCAGTGCGAGCCCCGCAGGGACGCACCCCCGCTAGCGGTGCTCAGGACACACATCTCCACCGTGCTCGGGCCTCTGCCCAAGGCATCCGCAGCTCGGAGACTGACCCTGAGCCTGAGCCAGGGTCACAGACGCCCACGTCTGGTGGGGCTGAGGCTCTCGGCACCCCTCGGAGAGGGGCTGGAGCTAGAGCCGAGCGGGGCTCGCTGTCTGTGCTGGGAGACCCAGGCTGCTCTTCTTGACCCTACGCCTGTCACCCACGGGTACGGTGACGGGGCAGCTGCACAGGCCGAGGCCGGGCCTCGGAGTGACTCAGCCCGGCCCCGCTGGCCTGATAAGAGCCCCGGCCCAGCTGTGTCAAAGCCTGGCTGCCACCGGCTGGCAGATAAGGGCCACATCTGGAGCCCAGGAGAGGGCACAGATGGGAGGGGCCAGGTGGCGGACGGATGCCTGGCGTGTCTCCCACACTGCCCACGCGCCCGGGAGCAGCCCGGTTCACTGCAGGAAGTCAGGGTGGAGGGCGGCGGGCAGCTGTCCAGACGAGACAAAACTCAGCCTAAGCTGGACAGTGCCCTGAGCCTAACCGGACTTGCCGACCTCACCCTAACACCCACCCTAGGGGACAGACTCCGTGTCTCATCATTTTCCTTTCCAAGAAAGGAAAAGCCCTTGCCGATGTCCAGTTAGCTCAGAACAAACTCTGCAGGCTTCAAAGCCCAGCTTTGCCTCCCTTCTGCCACCAGGGATCAGCCTCGGGACCTTTGCAGTGAGCTTCCCCAGCTCTGTCTATTTTTATTTCCAGCCAGGGTCTCACTCAGTAATGAAGTTCCCCAGGCTGGGCCTGAACTTGTGACCCTCCTGCTTCAGCCTCCCACAGTGCTGACAGGTGCGCACCCCCACAGCGGTTTAGACCCTCTGTGTACTCGCGTGCACGCGTGAGCAGGGGCCTGCACTGCTGCCAGGTGGCCGGGGCGGCAGGGCTCTTTCCCACGGGCACAGTCTCTGTGACGCGCTTGCGCCGTGTCTGCCCTCGGGTGGCGCTGCCTGCTGCCCCCCTCCGCCGCCGTGGCTGCAGGCCGATGGCCACCCTTCCCGAGCAGTGCCACTCCTGTCCCTCCTTCTGCCCAGGCTGGGGGCAGCGTGGCCCCAGGAAGGCTCCAAGTGGGAAGTGGCCCCGGATGAGGCTGGGTGGCCCCGGTGCGGGTGAGGCCTTCCACGGAGCCGCCTCGGCCCCAGCGCACCTGCCGGGGCACCTGCCGGGGCACCTGCCGCCCGCCCTGCCCAGAGCGACCCGAGCTCCTGACCCACCTGCACAGAGCTCCCGCCGTGAGTCCCGCGCTGCTGGGCCTCTGCCGCGAAGCCGCTCTGATGCCACCCGCCCCCGCGCCCCGCCCGGCCCACACCCCGCTCTCCTGGGCAGAGGCGGCGTTATCTCCTGGCCGCATCCGCACGGCCCTCGTGGGCCCACCCTCCGGGGCACAGCGGGGTCCTGGGCACCGTCTGCCCTCCCCCCTCACCCACGGCCGCAGCTGGCGGCCTCAGTCCACCGCCCTCACCTGCTTCGGCTGCCCTGCCCATCGCGCCTGCCGCTCGCGCTCCCGGCCCTGCAGGCTCCGACTCAGCCCCGGCCGCCCTGGGCACTCCTTGCCCCGAACAGGGCCGGCCCCACATGCGCCAGGGTGCACAAAGCCCCAATGTCTGGGCACACTGGGGCCTCTGTGGGTGCCGGCCCAGCCCTGGGGACAGAGGGCTGCATTCCCGCCCCCCGCACCTCCCACGGCCCCGTGGGACTGGCACGGGCTCCTGTGTGGCGCAGCAGGCCGGGAGGAGGCCGCCCAGGGCTGAGGCTGGGTGGGGGCTGTGCCCGGGCGCCGGGGGTCCTGCTGCCGCGCGGAGCCTGGGCCGGTGGCTGCCCGCCTGGGACCGAGGTTCAGGGACAAGGACGGGCGCAGCCCCGACCCTGGCGGGCCCGGGGGGCAGTGCCCAGGCCCCTTCGCGGACGGCCAGGGTCTGGACACCACGCCGGGGACAGTGGCCAAGCCTCTGCCGCGCGTCGTGCCGGGGCCTCCCGCCCCCAGGACGGGGACGCACGCCAGAGGCGGGGACCTGCCTGAGAGCCAAGGCAGCCCCACCTGGCCCTGCCCTTCCAGGCCCAGGACGCCGCTGTCCACCGCCTCACCCCAGGCAGGGCCGAGCCCTCCTCGGCAGGGTGCTTCCGCGCAGCACAGGCGGCTGGAGCAGGAGCTGGGCTCCTGTGCCCCGGAGCTGCGCCGGGCTCTTCGTGGCCCGCGGGACTGGCCCGGCCCGGCCTGTGAGCCCGAGCCAGCCACCTCTGCTCTCCGCGCTGCGCGTGGGCTGCTGGCCCCGGGGTGACAGACAGGTGGTGCTGGGGTGCGGGCCGGGGTGCGGCCCCGGCTCCAGGACAGGGCAGGACAGCACAGCCGTGGGGCCGGGCCGGGCTGCCGGGGCCCAGAGGCCGAGGGACGAAAGTCAGAGGCCTGGTGTCCCTGTGGGTGTTCGAGCCCGGACAGCCTCGCGGGGGGTGCAGGGCCTGACGGGGCCCAGGGTGGGGGGCGGGCTGGGCACTCGCCTCCGCCTTAGACCGCTGTGGGCCTGCAGAGGCGAGCGGAGGTGCCCGCACCACGCCAGCGCCTGCCAGCTCGGATGCGGCTGCTGCCAAGGACGGACACGGGACATATGACCGCGGGATGGCGGCGGGCTCGGCACACACTCGAGTCTCGGCCCACGCCCGGCCTGGCTCCAGTCCCTGCCCCAGCCTGGGGCAGTGGCTCTGACCTTCAAGGCTCAGCGCCTGTGTCTGGCTCTGTCCAGCTGCTGCCGGCTGCCTGCCCAGAGGACCAGCCCTGTGGGCCACCCAGGAGGCGCTGGGTGGCAGCTCCCGTGCGACACCAGGGTGCCAGGGAACCCTCAGGGAGGGGAGCAGCCACATTCCCTCTGCCCACTGTCCATGCAGACGAGCCAGCCCCTCCGCCGTGGCCCTGGCTGGGTCTTGTCTTCACTTCACTGGCCACAGCACAGTCCAGACGCTGCAGCCCTGAGCCCCCTGGAGAGTCACCCTCGGCCCCCGCCACCCTGTCAAGGGTACTTGGGACGGGCTGTGCGGGAGACGACTCAGGTTCTGAGGAGCTGGAGCCCAATGGATCATTGGTCTCTGCTTCAAAAGTCGGAGCAGGGGGTGCTGGAGGGTTAGCTCAGTGGTTCCAGCGTCTGCCTCGCGAGCACAAGGGCCTGAGTTTGATCCCCGGAAAATATACAGTGCTGGGCGTGGAGACTCACGCCCACCAGCCACCAATACCACATACCACAGTGCCGGG
>PVIC010007149.1:0-51808 GCA_004025085.1 Thryonomys swinderianus | reverse complement strand
AAAAAAAAAAAAAAAAAAAAAAAAAAAAAAAAAAAAAAAACAAAATCCAATAGTATGCTATATTTAAAAAAAAAAACAACACATTTAGGTCCAGAGATTTAACTCAGTGGTTCTGGTGCCTGCCTAGCAAGCACAAGATCCCTGGTTTGATCCCCGGTAACCACATACAACAATACTACAATCAGCAATCAGTACCACATAACACAGTGCTGGGAGTGGTGGCTCATGCCTATAATCCCAGCACTCGGGAGGCAGAGGCATGAGGACTGCTGAGTTCGAGGCTTGCCTGGGCTACATAGTGAGCTCAGGGCCAGCCTGGACTACAAAGCGAGACCCTGTCTCAAATAAAACAAAACACAACAACACTCAATTTATAGGACACAATGAAAGCAGTCCTAAGTAGGAATTTATAGTTGTGAATCTCCTATCAGAAAAAAAGTGACCCCAAAAAACAAATTATGCAGGCCGGGCGTGGTGGCTCACACCTGTAATCCCAGCACTCGGGAGGCAGAGACAAGAGGACTGCTGAGTTCGAGGCTTGCCTGGACTACATAGTGAGCTCAGAGCCAGCCTGAACTACAAAGCGAGACCCTGTCTCAAAAAACAAAAAAAAAACAAAAAAAAAAACAAGAAAAAAACAAATTATGCACCACAAAGTTCTAGAAAAACAAGAAAAATGCAAAACTAGTCTAAGGAGGAAAACCATAAGATCAAAGCAAAAAAATCAATGAAATGGAGACTAAAAAAATGCAAAGCATCCATGAATCAAAAGCTGATCCTTGGATAGAATAAGCAAAATAGACAAACCATTAGCCAGTTTTACCAAAAGAAGTAAAGACCCAAATCAATTTCAATTAGAAATGAAAAAGAAATCACAATAATACTCTGCTATAATCCAGATTATTTCACAAACTTCTGTGCCAATAAATTAGAGTATCCAGAAGAAACAGATTCCTGGATACATATGAATTACCCAAACTGAACCAAGAATATATAAATAACTCTGAATAGTCCACTAACAGGCAATGAAACTGAGATGTTAATAAAAATCTTACCAACTAAGAAAAGCCCAGGTCCTGATGGATTCATTGCCAAAATCTATAACAGATTCAGGGCCAATCTAAAGCCAATACTCTTCAAATTGTTTAATGAAATTGAAAAGGAAGGAGTACTCCCAAAGTCATTCTTGGAAGCTAGCATTACTCTGATTCTAAAACCAGACAAGGATCCAAGCAGAAAGAGAACTACAGACCAATCTCTTTAAGAGCATAGATGCAAAAAAATCCTCAACAAGGGGCTGGAGGGTTAGCTCAGTGGTTCCGGCGCCTGCCTCGCAAGTGCAAGGTCCTGAGTTTGATCCCCCGTAACCACATATAATGCTGGGCATGGAGACACGCCCACCAACAATCAACACCGCATACCACAGTGCTGGGCGTGGTGGCTCACTCCTGTAATCCCAGCACTGGGGAGGCAGAGACAGGAGGATTGCTGAGTTCGCGGAGGCTTGCCTGGGCACCATAGTGAGCTCAGGGCCAGCCTGAACTACCAAAGCAAGACCCTGTCTCAAAAGCAAAAAAAAAAAAAAAAAATCCTCAACAAGATAATAGCAGACAGAATGCAATAAATCATCAAAAAGATCACATACCACGATCCAAGTAGGCAAAGATGATTCAACATGCCCAAATCAACAAATTACATAAAAAGAAGCAAAGACAAAAAGTACATGATCGTCTTGATAGACACCGAAAAAAACCTTTAACAAAATCCTCATAAATTTATGATAAAAAAATCTTTGAAAAAAATAGGTATAAAAGGGCTTTATCTCAATCTGATGAAATTCATGTATGATAAGCCAATGGCTGATATCGTATTAAGTGTGGAACAATTTAAAAGTTTTCCCTCTAAAATCTGGAACAAGACAAAGATGTCACTATCAGCAGCTGTATGTAAAATGTACCAATAAATAATTCAATTAAAAAAAAAGATGTCACTATCAGCATTCCTGTTCAATACAGTACCCAAAGGATTAAGAAGAGCAATCAGACAAAAGAAAGACAAAAAGGGATACGTAGAGAGAAGGAAGAAGTCAAATTATTGTCATTTGCAGGTAATCCTCTACATGGAGGACCCAAAAATTACAACAAACATCTCCAAGAATAGCCAAATTCAGGAAGGTAGCAGAATACAAAATCAGCATACAACATCAGTACCATTTCTGTACACAATAATGAACTCACCAAGAAAGAAATTAGGAAAACAACACATTCACAAGCGCATTATGAAGAATTAAATACTTAAGAATTAACCTAACTAAGGAAATGAAAGACCTCTACAATAAAAAACTATAGTACCCTAAAAAGGAGATCGAAGAGGACAGTAGAAAATGAAAAGACACAAACTGCTCCTGGATAGGCAGAACCAAAATACTGAAAAGGGCCACACTATCTAAACTGCAGCACAAATTGAATGCAATCCAAATCTAAATACTAACAGCACTCCTCACAAACTAGAGAAAATCTTAAAATTCATATGAAACCAGAAGAGATCTAGAATACCAAAAGCAATATTGGGTAACAAAATCAAAATATGAGCCACCACAATACTAGACTTTGAGTTATATTACAAAGCAATAGAGATAAAAACAGCATGGCACAAAAACAGACATGTGGATCAATGGTATAGAACGTTAAGCCCAGGCAACTATTTGATCTTTGACAAAGGGGCCAAAATATACCCTAGAAAGATAGCCTCTTTAATAAATTGTGCTTGGAAAACTGGCTGTCCAGAGCTTAACTGAATTTAGACCCATGAACAAAACTAAAATCAAAGTAGATCGGAGATGTAAGTGTTAAAACACAAACATATAATCTCCTGAAAGATAAAACAAGTAAAACTCTTGATCATGTAAGTATAACTACAGACTTTCTAAACAGAACTCAAACACCGTAAGAAATAGAAACAAGAATTAACAAATAGGTTTATATCATTAAAAAGTTTCTGTACAGCAAAGGAAAC
Source organism: Thryonomys swinderianus (assembly GCA_004025085.1). Taxonomy (NCBI): domain Eukaryota; kingdom Metazoa; phylum Chordata; class Mammalia; order Rodentia; family Thryonomyidae; genus Thryonomys; species Thryonomys swinderianus. The sequence goes on along the minus strand of PVIC010007149.1, from coordinate 48,793 downwards.
AACCTGGAGAGAAAGGGTAACTTACAAAACGGGAAACAAAATTCTGCTAGCTACTCCTCAGGCAGATGGTTAATATCCAGAAAATATAAAAAACTCAAATATATTAGACTACAAACATAGACTAATGAAAACTGCAAAAATAACCTGGGATTCAGCTGGTCTCCCTCAGCCCTCAGGCATCTGTGCTGTGTGTCTAGCTCTGGCCAGCAACCCTACCACAGGGTGGTGGTTTCTTTGACACTCTGCCCCTCGTTGCTGCAGTTACACACCCAGTGTGGCACAGGTGCTGCTGCCCACAGCTCCCATGTCTTCTGGTACTCCAATCCTTTCTGGCTCACAGGTTTCTCACTTTTCCACACTTCTAAGTGAGAAACCTACCAGAAATCTGAAGCTCTGCTTCTACTTGGTAGAAGGGCAGGTCAGCTCCCAGCCCTGTCACTGCCAGACCTGCTTGCCTGTACCCAGGAGATATGGGATAGCATCAGGAGACAAAGCTCATGTTAAGCAAAGTGCTGCACCCAACAAGCAGTCATTTTAGAGCTTAGCACGATAGAAGATGCTTTGGCCTTGTTTCTGCACACAGAATGGCTGAAGCACTCCACGAGGGCGACCACAACACAATGGGATTGACTTCCTGGGGCAGGAGGACCGGAAGCCAAAGTCCTCAGTCAGGCAGCCAGCTGGGGTAGCAATCAGAGCATTCTTCCTTTTGCCACCCATCACCTGCTCACTCTCCCCTCCAAGCATCAGCAGCCTCTCCACAGAGCCCAGAAATGCAGGTGATGCTGCTGGAGACAGAGGCAGAGCCAGGAAGTGTGCAGCCCTTGCGATAGCCATAGACACAGGCAGAGAAGCCCACATGCAAGGAGAGCAATCAGGCCCAAGCAGCCCCATGATGGTACTTTGATTCCACTCCTAGGCAAGTGGGCTTAGTCTTCCGATGTTGCCCAGGGCAGAGGGAGGGATGTAGGAACACAGCCCACCTGGAGGGAGGAGGCAGAGCTGAGAGGACAACTGCTCCAACACATAGAAGATCCGAGTCAGGAAGTGACTCAAACCAGGCTTGTCCCAGACCGTGAGCGAAGTGTGCCTCTCTTTCAGAGGATTTGCAATCCAGCACCGTTACCAAGGGGCCCTATTTTTACAAAAGGAACCACACATGAGCAGCCACTTGCAAAAGAAGTGGCTGTGGAGCCAAGCTGTCTAAAGCAGCTTGTCCTGTGCTGGGGCAGAGCAAGAAGAGTTCCCACTGACCAAGGCCAGCTTGCCTCTGTCAGGGCCGCAGCAGCAGCACTGCGGTCTTGGGTGAGCAGGTGTCAGGACAACCCCTGCAGCTGACACAAATAAGGGCGTCACATTAATGACGTCCAAGGGAAGTCAGCCCAAGAACTGCAGTCTCCGTGATCTCGAGCTATGTTTTGCTGCAAGAGTCAGGACACAGACTGAAGGCTGGAGAGAGGAGGGGGATGAGAGGCTGCGCAAGTCCTGAAGAACGGCCATTCTCTCTGTGAAACTGTCCTCTTGTCTTCCACATGGGCTGCTGGGGGAGGGGACAAATGCCACGGAACCAGCCAGTCCTAGTGAACACTAGGGGAAGTGGTGAGAGAGCCGCTCTCTACCGTGGGATGTGGTACTGGGTGGGGATTGACACGGCATTGGCTGACTGGCACTGTGCACCTTATGCTGAAAATGCTGCTTAGAGGAAGGAGGCCCAGCTTTGTGTACCTGCTCTACCACTCTGCTGGAGGAGTGGTGTATGAGGATCAGTCAGGGCTCACATGCCCAGCACAGTGCTCTGCACTTCCTAAGTGCTCCACAAACAGCTGTTAACTGTCAACTTCCAGGTGAGAAGAGGGAATCCCAGGAGGGTCAAGGAAGCAAGCAGCAAAACAAAACAAAACCCAATACAGCAAACTCCCAATTTTTAACTTTGGTTTGGCTGAGGAAGAGCTCGCAGAACCTCAGTCCCAGTCTGACTTTTGAAGGACAGCGCAAGAATGTGAGCTGGGCTGGCCCTGGGAGATGGCCCCGCGCCAGCCTGTGGACTAGAAGAGCCTGATTGGAAGTGCCCAGACCTGTGGGAACTTTGCCATAGAAGGTCACACAAAACTCACACAGCAAGTGCTGGAGAGAAAGTCCTTCAGATCACATGAAGTCCTCACTGGAACCCTCAAGGCAGATTCTGTGCTCCCTTTTCTATATGTCTGATACTTACAGACCCTCTGGGGCCCACAGGGTAGAAAACCAGGCCAGACTGCACTAGCTAGAAGGCTTCTGGGGGAGTGGTCCAGCTGGCCTCAGATGGGGGAGGGGTGGAGACAGTAGGAGGCAGAGGAAGGGAGAGCCCACCCTGCAGGCAGAGTGCTTACAGCCTGAGGGGAAGTACTGAAAGTTCAGGATGGCTGGAGGTTCTCAGTGCTAAGTGCCACTGATCACAAGTCCTGTCAGGCAGAGAAGCCTGAACTTCATCATTTTAGAGATGAGAAACCTACATACCATCTCAGGACCAGGAAGTAACAGTGGGGAGAGGTAAACTCTGGTTTGTCTGATACCCCAAGCCTCAAACTGCTGCCACTTTGTCCACCAGACGGATAGGCAAAGCTTCTGACAAATATGAAACTGGTAGAATAAGATGAGAGAGCAGTGTCCCTTTGTTAACGATGTCCTAGTTAAAAGGGTAACCCCTACCCCAGCACACTGACCCACAGCATTGCCACCATATTAATCTGCAAGGAGAAAAATCTTTCCTGAGTTGTTATCTACTGATAACGTGACATCCTCATGAAGAGAACCTTGTCCATGGTCAAGGCACTTAGAGATACAAAGAGGATTAATGGCTCCTGAATCACAGCCAGCCTGGATGAATAGGTGCAGGCCCTACCCTGACAGTGAGGTTGCAAAGCACAGGAGTGTTAGCTGGGATGGCCCTGCCAGCTGCTCTCCCCAGCAACCAGCCCCCCAAATGCTGTTGCCCTTCTTCTCGCCTCTTCCCTCAATGCTTGGGTTCCTTAGGGCCACAGCCCACAGCCCACAGGATTCAATGCAGACAGCTTCTTCCAAGTCAGGCCTCCACCATCGTAACCTGAGGCTTGAGGCACAGCACTGGCCGGTGCATTTTCGGACCATGGTCTGCTGCCTACAGTTTGGGAAGGTGAGGGGCAGGGACAGCAGCTCCTCGGAGTGTGGTGTTTACCTCCACGCTCTCCAGCTGTTCTCTATTGGGGTCACTGCCCTACATGCCAGCCCTCACCCCCTCTGGGGAGCAAGTCAGTGAGGCAGCCCTGAACTCCTCACTCTAGCTCAGCTATCTGTGGGCGGGTGTGAGAAGCTGACGGGCCAAATGATCTCTTTTGGGGACTAAACAAGTGTCAGTGGAGGTAACAAAGAGGCAGACAACACGTGGTCTGGGCCAAGAGAACAGGAGCCATGAGACCAGAGAAAACAGTGAGGAGTGTGTGGAAACTAGGCGGCAGGGCTGACTTAGGCCAGCACACTGGGAACCAGAGACCCGGACCCACAGCTGCACCTGGTGCGGGCTGAGAACACCCGTAAAGTAAACTTGCGTTTCTTGAGAAAACCTTCCCTGTCTAACATACTTTTCAATAGAGTCCCCAAGAGCAGAGGAGAGAGACAGACCTCTGGGGTTCAGGGGGTACAGCCTGAAGTTGCCTGAGGCAAGGAACGATAAAATTGCTTTGAAACTGCCTCTTTTATCTTGAAACATAACTTGAACTTTCCATGCTATTCCATAATATCAGTGTTTGCTTTAATATAAAAATAGCACTTCTCCTCTCCAAGCCTCATGTAAAATTGATGTTCCAGGAAGATGTGCCCTTTCTAGTCTGTGGTTTCATATCCTTACCCTGGTGAGTGAGTGGGCAACCCTGGGGGCAGATATCCTGAGGCATATGTCATGGGGGGGGGAACACAGCACCCAGGTGGGACAGAGGGCTGGGGATCTCAGTGGTCCATCCTGCCTATGGTAGGCTCAGAAACACAAACACGCTGTTCTTACAAGCCTCGGGGACCAGCAGCCCCACCTTCAGAACCATCTTAAGTGATGTAAACACACTGAACATGTAGCTCTGTGGTCCTTCAGATGGTTCCCACTCACTACCCACGCCTACCAAGCTGCATTTATGGTAGGATGGCAGAGGGACAGGGCCGAAGATACAGCCGAGCAACAAGTCTGAGCCAGAGAAGTCGCAGCTCCCTGCCACTATTCTCTGTGCTTCAATGTCTAACAAGAATGCCACAGGACACACCAAGAGCCCACTGACTTTAGAACACCTGCTCTCCAAATAATGGATGGTTTGCTCTGCTGACCACGACAGGGGCCTCTCACTGTGATGTGAGGACACACATTTCTACTGGCCCAAGTGATATTTCAACTCTAGTATCCTATGAACTCGCCTTCAGCATGTGCAGAGGGCCACCACTGCCTCTCTGGCCCTCCCTCCTCCACTGCCACACACAGCCAGGATGACGGATGCAGATGCTGCTGCTGATGAAACGCAGCTGGCCAGTAATGGTCATTCCTATCTGTCATCCCCAAGGCCCAGCCTTCACGAAGCTCTTCCTACTCAACAGCTCTCAGAGGAACGTTCCTGTTCGCTTACTCACTGTGCCCTGAGGCAAGTCGCTTCACCTCTCTAGGTCCCAGCAAAATGAGGCAATTAGACCACATCGGCTTGGAGATTCTTTCCAGCCTGAAGAATCTATGATTTTAGCTACGCAACTGTTAACAAGCATGAGAAAGGTTTATATATACCTACAGAGAAAGAATTGTAAGACGTATTAGTGTAAAAAAAAAAAAAGGACACCGAAGAACAATATAGTATGATTCCATTTGGGTACAGTATAAGCTTGAATATGCATTAGAATGTGTGGGAAGGATACACAAGGAAGCCTGAACAGTGGCTACTTTCTGGAGAGGAACAAGGGGTTAGCAGGAAAGCGGTGTTCTGTGTCGCACTGACTTCAATGTTTCATCACATGCATGCACGACTTTTTTAAATGAAACAAATAAACACATGCCAGGCCCTATTGTGTCAGGTATCCCACCAGCATCTAGGTCTCTGCCTGCCACTGCTCACACTGGGGACAATGTGGTGTCTCTCCCACTGTGCCTCTGTGGCCCTGCCACATGCCAACTTGCAGAACAGCAAGCACAAAGCCCTTGCCTCTCACTGGCCTAAGAGGGCCCTCTGGCCTCCCACATGCAGCCAACTCTGGCTTGTCACTGCCTGCTGCCCTCTCTGTTGGGCGTCCACAGCCTCCCACCTCAGCAGGAGCCTGCGACATGGGCTGAGCCAGGGAAGAAATGGGAAGCCATCTCCTGTTTCCTTTCCTTCTCTTATTCCTGGCTTTCAAGGCCATTCCTTCAGACTCTGTTAACTTTTCTTCCTAGTCTAACATCCTCCCCTTTGTCCTTTGAGGCATGTGCTGCTCCTGGGTCTCTAGTAGCTCCAAAGAGCAGAGCAGCTGCTTGGTGGAAGTGGCTTCCCTGCCACAGGCTGCTTGGCACCTACAGAGGAACAGCTAGTCCCTGGAGGGAGCTACTTCTCTCCAGAAGCCTTCACTGTCTGTCTCTGTTCTCCAATGAAGGTATGTGGTGGTGGTGGTGGGGCTGGCATCCCAGGAGAAACATCTGAGGTATGGTGGACATGCCTGTTTCCTGGTCAGAGGAAGGATCACAAAGGAGAGGATCTAACCAAGAAACAGCCGAGCACAGTGCCCCAAACTCCACCCAGCTGTCCATTCTTCTGCCAGTCATCAGCTCCTCTGCACTCTGGGCATAGAGGGCTTTGCTGGGCCTTATGAGCTGATCACATCACCACAGCTTTAAGATACCTGTTTTTAGACAACCTTCCCCAGGCCCAGGAGCATGTTCCCCAACAGAGCTGCCACATCTTCATGTCACTACAAAGGCGTGGTGCTGCTATGCTAGGCTTTCAGCCATATCCCCCTTCCCCCCAGTGGAGTTCTGATCTATACCAAAGGAGATCTGCTGGCTCCAAGTTCCTCTCAATCTGCAGCCCTGCTACCACTGTGTTAGCATCACTGGATTTTTCTTTTGTAATAATAACAAGGAATTGGGAGCTCATTGGATTAATCTCTTTCATAGCCAATTCCTGAGCAAGAAATGAGTAGTATTAGGCATGCTCAATGCCTGCCTTGACCTCATTCCAGGTAGGCTGGAGCATGGGAAGCAGGACGGCCATCCCCACAGGGTGAGAGAAACAAGCTGCTGAATACGAATGAGTTACTCCGGGCTGCGAGACACCTCAATGACAGAGCACAGGCAAGAAACTTCACGTACCCAGGAATCCAGATGATTATATACCGCTCCATTCAGAGCTTAGAGATCACTCAATTAAAAATGAATCAGCTAAAGTGACTTTCAGGAAATAAGAGCTATTTGAGAAAGGGAAAATCACTTCCAATCAGCAGTACTTTCACCTGAGACAGACAAGAGAGAAGACAGAAGTGTCAGGGGCGAGGCAGACTCTGCACGGCAGATAGCCTGAGCCGGTTCTGGACCTTGCATCTCAGAGGAACTAAGTTTGTGTCATGTGGAAATGAGAATAAGAGAATGAAGTCAGGGGAAATGGGCTTACACGGGCTGCCTGTGGGTTGGCAGAGACAGGAGGGAGGTCCCGAGGGCAGAACCAGGAACTGTGTAGCAGAGTTTGGAGAATGCCAAATACAGAAAACGTTCTCCAGCAGACCAAGAGATCAATACATTGTAAGCTGTGAGCACCCCAAGGGGAGATGAAGGCCTGGGCAGGCTGCTCGACAGGCTACAGAGGAAGGTTTGGGACTGGCTGAGGATGGGCTAGACGCTTCTAAGATTAGAAGATCAGGTTGCCTGTGAGGTTTCTATGGCTTTTGGACCCATTCTGCAGTCTCTTTGGGGCGCTGGACCTCAGGAACAACCGGCACACAGTGAGAAAGACTTCCAGACCCACAGAGACATGGGGCCTGGTGTAGGGTCCATGTTCCCAGGCTGGTGCTGTGGTCACAGCCGCCGTTCCCTGGCATCTGACTCCAAGCACAGACCTTGTTGTGTGACAAGAAAAGCAGACTACCAGGCAGGCTGCAGTGGACACCAGCTGGGCCCACCCCTGCAAAACCCAGCTCCACTGGATGCCCTCTCAGATGTGCCAGCACAAGCACAGATGGCTCCGAATGGCGGAGGGGGAGGGTGTCCTGGCCCCCAGCAGCCCAAGACAAGAGCTGCAAGCAGTCCTTGATCTAGCTCATCTCTAACAGAGCCCCTGCAAACCCATCAGTAAGATGCTAACCTCAAACACCAGTCAGGTCCAGCCCCTTCTCATGACCCACTCCCTCAGCCCTGGTGCCAGCCACCCTCCTCCCACACCACACCATGACCACCGACCAACACCTTATTTTCTGTGCCCAGACTTGCTCTGCTAGTTTATCCTACTCCCTGGGCTGCAGCCTTCTTTTTTTTGGCTGGCCCTGAGCTCACTATGTAGCCCAGGCAAGCCTTTAACTCACAGCAATCCTCCTGTCTCTGCCACCTGAGTGCTGGGATTACAGGAGTAAGCCACTGCGTGTGGCACTGTGGTAAGTGATATCGGGGATCAAACTTAGGACCTCGTGCTTGCCAGGGAGACATCGGAACCACTAGCTAAATCCCCAGCCATGCAGCCTGGTTACAAAATGTAAATCAGATCTGCTTCAAGCATCCTGGCCACTCCCACCCTTTCACATGAAAACTGCTTCCTGTCCCCTGTGGAGCCCACCCAGGGGACTAAATCCTCTGGCCTCCTCAGGGCCTCGCTTTTTGAGTTAGTGCCTCCTTTCGCTCAGAGATCCCTCAAACCTGTACCAGAACTCCTCCCAGAGCTCTGCCCCACGTCTGTCTGCCCTGGAGGCCCTTCCATGACTGCCACATTTCCTCATTCTCACCTCAAATTTCACCTTTGTGGGGAAAGCTAGGTCCCAGCTGACGCTTTCTGACAGGAGATCCTGGGTTGCTCCATCCTGCACAGATGCCTGCTTAGTGTCTGTCTCCTCCAAGGGAGCTGCGCCCTGGGGCCTGGCTACTGTCTAGAAAACCATAAAGTCCCAGGACACAGAGTCTGCCTGACACCCAGAAGCTGCTAAGTAAAGCTGCCCTCCTTCTGACCCCTCCCACCACCGGCTGAATCAAAATCCCACTTAACACTTCCTACCAAGTCCCTCACCTCCTCCTCCACTGGGAAATCCAGGGCTACAGGCAGAAGCCCCTGCTCTGTCCCCTTGCAGCCATCCCTTCCTGTCCCCTTAGGGACAGCCAGGGCCCTGAGGAGGGTCAGGACTAAAGGAAAGTGCGAATCACTGCTTGGCAGTTGTCGCACAAGCACATGCAGTGTCGCAGTGTTGGCTCTGGAGGCCTGGAGAAGAGGGGGCACCACAGCTCCCGGCTCAGAGCTGCTAGTGGGGGCGCCCTCCCTCCATCAGAAGCCAGGCCTGCTGCTCAGTGCAGAGTAGGGCCAGGATCTGAAGCCTCAGCCCCTGCAATCACCCTCAGGGAGCCCTGGTGCTGCACCAGTATCACTCCCCAATCAGTGGGTCTTGAGCTCACCACTACACCTGTTTGTAGTGAAATGCTGTAACCCCATCTGGAAGTCTGCTGAGGGACAAAGTGCCCGTGTCGCCTAGCCCACGGGACCACCGGATCCGTGTGAGGAGCAGAGCTGCCTTACCTGAGGGTGTGGGCTTATTGTGCTAGGGTATAGCTGGGCTTCCAGCCCTGCTTCAGCTATTTAATACACTTCTCCAAAATGCTGATGAGTCCTGGATTCCCCTGCTGCCAGCATGGCTTCTCTCCAGCCTGAGGAAAGCCCACCTCCTTCCCTGAGCAACTGTCACATGTCCCAGGGAAGCTTCAACAATAAGCCAGAGGTCTTTGGGTCAACACAGTCTCACTGACTGGCTCTTTACATGGGTGGGGCAGGCTGCAGGAAAACAGTGACAGTGGTTAAGCCTGAGAACCGGGACAGACAGCCTGTCACCAATGTCAGGGGTCTGGCCAACTATGCCCTTGGGGCTGCCAGTCGCACCCCCCCCCCATTCCTCCATCCACATAACCAGCAAACTGCATACTCAGGAGCAGGCCCCAGCCTGCTGAACCATCCTCCCTGCCAGAACTTTCTGTGGACCTGGATGGACCCTGCGGACCATACACCAGGCCAACTGCTCAGGTTGCTGTGGCAACGAGCTTCTTCACGTAAATGATGTTCCTTACACTCGTAGGGTGAGGAACATCACCCTACTCAGACAGCCTGTGGGATGGAGGTACAGAGAAAGAAAGGAAAGAAGATAGTGGGGTCGTCCTGCTGCAAAGCCCTGTATCCTAGGGCGGTGCTAACCATAGAGAGCAAAGACCGCACTGTGCACTGCAGCGGGCACCCAGCTGAGCAGGGGCTGGGCAGGAACAGGACAGCTCTACAAAGCAGCAGAGCCACAGTCATGGCCCCACAGCCCCGAGGAGCAGAGGTCATCCCTCCAGACCCAGGGCATGGCCCAGGAGTGACTACGGTCGGGGGCCTGCAGAACTTCATCATCTGCAGTGTTAAGGGCAGCACTCGGATCTTGTGCATCATCTGTCCCTTCTCACAGCCTGTCACCAGCACATGATCTTTCAGAGCCCAGAGAATCCTGCGGCTCACCAGGCCCAAGTTTCTGCCCCTCTGGGCTCAGTCTCTTTGTCCCAGGCCCTCCTTCCCCACACCCACCTCCAGCTACTGGACCTGCTTCACATGGCTGGCTGGGATTCTTCCCCTTGTTTAATCAAGGCTGATTCCTGGGTCTTTACAGTCCACTCCGCTGCACCTTCTCCAAGACTCCTCCACTGACAGCACAGAACTCTTCAGCCCTTCTGGGCTTCTATTGTCCACTCCACCATGCTCAAGGTGCTTGCTTCCTGCCGATTCTCTCCTGACCAGCACTAGCACCAGGAACCTCCACCCCTGAACAGAGACCTGGAGACTTGCTCTGAGGTTGACATGCCCGCTTTCCTGAGGTCAGCTGGCTCTACAGCTCACAGGGCATGCCAGAGCCCAGGCCACACCCAAAGGAACCTCAACACATATACAAGGCAGCCCTCCCTGGAGGAGGGGAGCCAGCTGGATGCACACTGGGGTGTCTGCTTCCCACCTCCCCTTCCTCTGCGTTTCCTCACTAGAGGAGGGCATCCCTGTTCCCAGGTATAGCTAGGCAGGCTGAATGACTCATTCCAATGCTGTCCCAGTGGGTGACTCCAATGTGCAGCCTGTGTGACCCTTCCCGGCCTCCTCCTACTGGGGACACATGGTGGGAGCTGAGGACAATGGACAGGAGAGCACCCTCTGCGGAGTGGACACTAGGGTTCTGGAGTGGACCACGCCAGAAGGTCCAGAAGGAAGCTGTACCTGCTCCTTAGCCCAGGGAACTGGAGGTCACCCTGCCATCCTCCCAGGGATGGGAAGTCCTGACCCACAAGCCCAGGGCTCTCCAGACCCCTAGGCCCCAGTGACTGCAGCAACATTAAGTGGAGTAGAGCTCTTGGCCCAGTGCTGTGCCAGGAAGAGTAACATGGTGTCTGCGGAACAAAGCATGGGTAAATGGGTAAACATAACTAGGGACAACAGAAGGAGAATTCTTAACTGCACCTAAGCCCAGAGGATGGGGCTCTTTATTGGCAAGGATTAGATGCAGTGGCCACAGATCTGAAGGTCTGCAGTCAGAGTGGCTGTGACCACAGAAGCCTTTTCTGTCTGGAAGAAGCGGACGTGTGGGCCACACACTGGCAGGACCACCCTGAGGGTTACAGCACCTCTGGCCTTGTCTCACAGCCACGTCTGCGCACAGCCACGCCCCTTGAGGTCACCTTTCTGTGGGCAGAGGGTGCCAGGTGGTCACCGCGGTGGCAGCACTCCGGCTGAGCAGTGTCTCCCAGTCATACCCCACTTGAGCACCTGGAGGAGCAAGCTCACACCCCCTCCCCCTGCAGTAGGCTCGGAAATAGGTGTCATCAGGAGTCTGCTACCTCGAAAACAACCGGAGTGGAGGAAGTATGATAGGGTACTGCAGCGATGAGTTGGTGACCTGTAGCCCATTGCATAGCAGCAGGTGCTGACTTGCTGTCCTTCCTGGGAGCCCCTCTGCTATGGCCAATGGGAATGGAAGATCAAGAGCCAGAAAATCTGGGCAGCTGGCACAATGAAGCCCCAGCACTGGGGCCATACCCAGGGCCTTCTGCCTTCTCAAGGGATAGAGACAGAGAGCCAGAATTGTATTCGAGCCACCCTAGATCTCCTACAAATCCCCAGTCAACATAAGGACATCTCTAGCATGCCCAGTGCTGACAGAAATAACAGCTCTCAATTCAGGAAGCCAAGAAATCCCATGATAATAATAAGGCAAGTTCGCATTTATTAAGCAGCTATTATGTGCTGAGTCACTAATCCTCATGGCTATGCTGTATAGCACATATTATTAATAACCCCATCCTACAGATTGAAACAAAGATCCTCAGAGAAAGTGAAGAGCTTCTGGAACATAGGGTCAATAAAGTGGTAATACTAGGATTCTCCTGTAGGCCCAGCTGATTTTGAAGTAGACACTTTTCCATTTTACCACACTGAGTTACTTCATAAAAACATATGCAAAGCTCAAACCCATAGCATAGATCCCAACACTGAGACCCAGCCAGAGGGTCTTATTATACTTTGCTATAAGAAGCCAGGACAAGTCCCAGACCTGCTCTAACCTGTGAAGCTGAAGAGTAGCCTGAGAGGACAGCAGACCCCACAGGCAGGTGAGGTGGGTGCTGGAGCAGCTGGGTGGAAGCTGAACCCCACTGAAAGGTAGTGGGGGTGAGATTCTAAGTGGTGGCTGGGCTGAGTGCCACATGCCTCTCCCTTAGTTCCCGTGACTCCAGATGTTCTTTGTACTCTAAGTCTGTGGGCTCTCTACACAGCTCCTGAGAGAACGGGGATGGGAAGTGGGAGGCAAGGGTGGCAGAGACAGGGTTTCAGTGAATCTTAGAGCAAAGTGTGGGTGACAAGCTCTGGCACCAGCACCTGAGGGGAAAATGGAGGGGAGAGGGACTGTTGTCCAGTGACATGCAGACCCTTAGGAAAAATGTCGTGAAAAGGGCCAGGACGCTTGCAGCAAGTATGGCAGGGGAGCCACATGTGGTCCCCAAATCCCATCTGCACCTGCAAACCTGTCTAAAGTGAGCATGTTCACATGCCTTGAGTGGAGGAGATGCACAGGTCAACTGGACAAGTCAGCCCTCTTCTTACTAAACCAGACATAAGGAGACTGGCCTACATTAAAATAGGGCCAGCAGCTGGGCGTGGTGGTGCACAACTGTAATCACAGACCCCAGGAGGCTGAGGCAGGAGGACTGCCTCAAGTTCAAGGCCAGTGTGGATACACAGTGAGACCCTGTCTCAAAAAACAAAAACCAAGGGCTATGCTTGTTACCACACAATTTGTTTTGAAAAGTCATTTTTCATTAAAAATGTTAATGATTATTAAGATGTAATAGGTTTATTACTATTATTATTATTATTATTTTTGCTTTTTGGAGACAGGGTCTCGCTTTGTAGTTCAGGCTGGCCCTGAGCACTATTATTTTTAACTGAATAAATGAGCTCTTTTAAAATGTTTTGTTCCAATTTAGAATATTTCATTGATACATAGTATTTGTACCTAATTGTGGAGTGTAGTACAATCATTCAGTAAAATATACAGTGATCAAAGCAGGGCGGTTGGCACTTCCATCTCTCAAACACAGGGCATTTCTATGCACCGGGAACCTTTGGACTCTTCTACTCCTTTTGAAATATAAATTGCTCTGGCCTCCAGTACTCATACTGAACAGGGCAGCAGAATCACTTCCTCTGGCAACCACTACCTACTTTCCACCCCTACCGCATGGCCACTCCTCCACCCTCTTCTTCTTGGAGGCTGAGTCTTTTCACTTCCGAAGCTGACTGCGGATGCTCTTCTGGGTCTGGCTTATCCCATTCAGCATTCTCCAGTCAGTATGGGCTGCTACCCACATACAAACAAACAAAAGGGGCCCCAGAGCAACCGCCTGAAAACCATTCACCTTAGTTTTCTCAGTCCCCAACTGAAGCAGGTCACCAGGTCCCACTCCCAGTGCACCAGGAAATATGGCTGTGAGTGACATGGGGGGCAGCAGGAGAAATAAGGGAGAAACATAGCAGCAGAGTTAGGGGCCAGCCCTTGACACAGACTCTGAGTGAACACCCCCTCTGTGACAGTTTGGGGCCCTACTTGCAGCACCCGTCTCCCTTTTTTAAGCCCTTCTAAGCCAGCTGCACCCTGTGGGTGTGGTGTGAGCCCTCTAGGGACCGAACTGAATGGTGGGTAGGCGCTCTGAGAGTGGCTGTCCTCTCATCCCTGCCTGGTACCTCTCCCCCACTGGGGCTTCCCTACTGATGTTTTGCCAAGGCCTCTCTCTGTTCTCAGGTTCCCTGCCACAGTCCACATCTGGAATGGCCTCCAAAGGCCTACAGGGCTCTTGGGAGGTGGTGGAATCTTTAAGGGGTCCCTTAAGAGGGGGACCTGGGGACCCAGCCCCATTCTTTCTCTGTTTCCAGCTGCCATAAAGTGAGCAGGCTTATTCTGCCCTGTGCTTCCATCCAAATACACTGTGTCCAAGCAATAGGGCCAAAACACCACCGACTGAACTCCTGTAACTCACAGGCCAGAAGAAACCTTTTGTCCTTGTAAGCTAATCATCTCAGGTGTTTGTCATTGCAATGGGAGTGCTTAACTCACGGTCGAATCTGGAGTTCAGCATAGCCCTTCTTACCCAGGGTCCAGTCCTCCTCAGCTGCCCGCAACCCCACCCCAGCCTGGCACACTTGTGATCCTGTTGCCTTTTGCCCCCCACACCCTTATCACATGGCATAAGATGCTGCCCACTCCACACGTCCCTGGTGGCACCCCAATCCTGGCACCTCCTGTGATATTTGAGGAGGAAGGCTCATCTCACATCTCCATACCCCTCACAGGCCTGTCAGATCCTCTACTTCCCCCATGTTACCTCTGAGATCAATGCTCCCAAATAAGAGCCTTGTCTGCATCTTCTCAACAGCCTGAATATCACAGGCATCCAGTAATGGCTCATTTCTACTGAGCTAATAGTACAGCTCCTGCTGATCTTCCAGAACAAATTCAGAAATGAAGAGGTGGGACGCAGTCTCCTCCAAGCTGACTCCCACTGATGCCGCCCTGGCCAAGCACTGCTGCAAGTACCCTTTCATCCTCTCCTGCAGGTGGTGACCACAAGGCAGGGCCTAGCCCCTCATTGCCATCCCTCTAGCACCTGGCACTGTGCCTGTGCCATGCAGGTGCACTTTGGAGACTGCTGAGCTCAGAGGACTCGCAGAGTCATCCCGTCCCTCTCTGCTGACTGCGTAAGGCCAGCACAGCCTTTCTGTTCCTCTGAGGGAACACTGCAAAACTTGCTCCTGAAGGACTTCCTGGACCCTCCAGCCTCCGAGCCCAGATGTCTGCTGTCCATGGTCACTTGTACACTGACACAGCTGGCTCCACATGAAAATGAGCTGAGGGTGCACAGTTTGCAGAAGAAAGCCACTTAAGTGAAGTTAAAAGATAGGCCAGAACAGGGACCATCTTCGTAGACACACTTGGGTCCAAACCATAATACACTGTGTCTATGAAAATGCATGAAAGGGCCCTTCCCAGCCTGGGGATAGCAGTGAGCAGACCTGTCCCTGGTGCTGCAGGCTGCCTTGCCTGAAAGGCCAATGGGGCAGTGTGAGCACCTATCCCCAAGGAAGGGCTAATGTGCGGAGGTGCAGCTCTGTCTGTTTGTGCTTGTTAGCGAAGGGACTTCTACTTGTAAAACAGAATGGACTCTGGTAATGCTCTTTAAGTTCAGGTGTCTTCATGAATATATTAAAAAAGTATTGACATAACAAGATTTTAAGGAAGTCAGTACACTCTAGCAGCTTCTCCAGTCTTAACCTTTGTCATCCCTATCTGAGATGCTGGTCTGTTCTTTGATTTTTTTTTTTTTTTTTTTGAGCTGGACCTCACTGTGTAGCCTAGGCTGGCCTGAAACTTGCAGTGATAATCCTACCTCGGCCTTCTGAGTGCTGGGATTACAGGTGTGCACCACTACACCAGGCAAGAATTACTCAAGTGTTTCTGTTTACTCACTTTTCTCAGGCTCAAAGCTACTCTTCTGTGGTTTCAGTCCTGGATGCCCCACCCTGGGAGCAAGAGTACTACTCCTCATTCATGCAGTTTTCTTTCTCCATGTCTGCTGTTGACATCTACCTGGGCTTCGACTCCCTAGGGGCCCTCTCCCCTCAATCTGGAGCAATCAAGAGGAAGAAAGTGATGTGGCAATAGAGGACATGGGAAGTCCCATCTTTTTTTTTTTTTTTTTGAGACAAGGTCTCGCTTTGTAGTTCAGGCTGGCTCTGAGCTCACTATGTAGCTTAGGCAAGCTTCAAACTCAGCAATCCTGTTTCTGCCTCCCGAGTGCTGGGATTACAGGCATGAGCCACCACGCCTGGCACTGTGGTATGCGGTATTGATTGTTGGTGGGCGTGAATCTCCATGCCCAGCATTGTATGTGGTTATCGGGATCAAACTCAGTACCTTGCGCTTGCGAGGCAGGCGTCGGCACCACTGAGCTAACCCTCCGGCCCAAGGAAGTCCCATCTTTTTATGGCTAAGGTCATGGCCCTGCTGCCCACAGGAAATAGGAAATCCTTTCCTGCAGACAATCACATTTGAACAATGATTTTGTTTTTGTGTTGTTTTGTTTTGAGGGTGCTAGGAATGAACATAGAGCCTCATATATGCTAGCTGGCCCTGAGCTCACTATGGTGCCCAGTCAAGCCGCCGCGAACTCAGCAATCCTCCTGTCTCTGCCTCCGGAGTGCTGGGATTACAGGCGTGAGCCACCATGTCCGGCATTGTGGTATGTGGTGTTGATTGTTGGTGGGCGTGTCTCCATGCCCAGCATTATATGTGGTAACCGGGGATGGAACTCAGGTCCTTGAGCTTGCGAGGCAGGCGCCGGAACCACTGAGCTAACCCTCCGGCCCTACAAGATGTTTTTTCATAATATGATTCATAGGATTCTGAGATACAGGTTTCACAATTAACCTCTGTTGAAGTGTTGGATTCCTCAAAGGAGTCCAAAACACGAGAAGCGATCACAACTCTCAGCAAAATGGATCCCTGGGTTCTCTTCGGTAGGAAATAGAAGAAAATGGAACAGGTGCTCTGTGCCAGAACAGGACTTCAAAGAAGGAGAACATTCACTGCTCTCCCAATCTGAAAGTCACCACTCTGGTGGAAGAAAAATTTCTCAAGGAGATATTAGGTCTTCTGTGCGTGTTATTGCATCTAAACTGTTCTCCAGAAGCACATCAGGTGTGGGTGCCGGCTGATGGACTTGGGGAAGTGACTAGATCAAAGGACTCAGACTTATCAACGCCTCTTTCACCTCTGTACTTCCCTGGCTGCCCTGAGGTAAGTGGCTAAACTTTTCCTCTTTTAAGTTGATTTTCTCAAATATTTTGTCACAGCAATAGAATGCCAATGACTAGAGCAGCCACCCAGAAACAATGTTGAATAATCAAAAGTACGATAAAGTCCCCATCGGGCAGTTAGAAGGGCCAAAGGCAATGCCAACAGCTGCTCTCCTGGCTTCTCCTTCCAGATGGAGCATCGCTTTGGGGTGGTGAGGACTGCACTGGATCTTGGCAATGGCCACTTTGAATTGTCCCTGGCACAACAGGCAAACCCTCTAGCTGTTCTCCAAGTCACAGGACATTATCCACAGAAGTGCTTCTCTACTCCACACACTGCAGGGACAGGAAGCGGGGAAGTGCAAAGACAGCACTCCTAGGAGCCCCCATGGGGATAAAAGGATGACAAGAGCTTTAGGTGAGCCCCGAGGTAACTGCATGTCCTGGCATGTGTCCCCAGGGCTGGACCCAGGCCCCAAAGACCACTAGCTCATATAACATGACTGACTCTCGTACTTCAAAATGTGGAATGACAGCGGGACATTAGAATTGATCCTGTGTTAAGCTTCCCAGCTACTCCATCTTTGATAGTTTAAGATTTTTTTTTTTAAAGAGGAAGTTTAGAAAAACAGCAAAGAAGAAAACCTACTAGATAAACTTTCTAACTACTATGCTCACACCCACCTCTTTCATGGACCCTCTTTGCTACCCGAAATAATTTGAAAACAGTCCAGTACTTATTGTCAATTCTCAGTGCAAACATCAAACTACCTTGGTATTTCTCTTTTCCTTCATAGATAAATTTTCTTTATGGTTTGTCAACTCCTGTGGATTTGTCAACGCCTATGGATTCCAGTTTCTAACTTTCTTTTTTTGAGACAGGGTCTCGCTTTGTAGTTCAGGCTGGCCCTGAGTTCACTATGTAGCCCAGGCAAGCCTTGAACTCAGCAATCCTCCTGACTCTGCCTCCAGGGTGCTAGGATTATAGGCGTGAGCCACCATACCCAGTACTGTGGTATGCGGTACTGATTGCTGGTGGGCTTGAGTCACCCATGCCCAGTATTGTTGTATGTGGTTACCAGGGGACCTTGCACTTGCTAGGCAGGCACTGGAACCACTGAGGCTAAATCTCTGGCCTTCCAGTTTCTAATTTTTTGTTTTAAACAGTTTCAAAATATTGGCAGATTCCTGGATTTTGTGAAACAATATACTTCAATATATATATAGTATAAATTATTACCTGGATTAAAAATAATTCTTCCTTTATTGCCAAAATTACCAATATTAAGTACATGTTCTTGCTGAGTGTTCATTAAGGCCTGTAAAAGACTAGATTTCCCTCTTGCAGAGTGCTACCTACAGGGTGGCACTGTGGCTTCCAAGCACTGGTTGTCTACCAGCTCAATGCAATCCACCCATCTACACCACCTCACAGATGAAGCCTGGGCTTGGAGCTGGCCACCCCAGCCTCAGATTCAGGTTCTGTTGTCTTCCTCCTACACTAGGTCCTTCTCCACCTGGAAGGTTTTATTTTAAAAACTTGGTATAAAGAAAAAGAACAGATTCAAATAAGTATTTTGCTCCTTCTGAAGACTGAATGCCCAGATGAGCTAAGACATGAACTAAAAAAATGAGAATGGAAAATAAATCTGTAACCCAGGAGTGTATATTTGCTCTCCAAGCTGTGCAAATGCAAACAAGAAATGTCACAGCACTGGGAAGACCTAGAGGTTTTAACATAATCCTAATGTTTGGGGCTTTAAAAAGGCATTTTCTAAAAGGTTCTATTTTCATATCCACAAATACAGCTCAACATACGCACAGATAGTCAATAAGCATTATCTCATAAATAAAACAGGCCTGGAGTTAGAAGCCACAGTCCAAGGGTCACACCAGGGCAGGTGACGCTCTCAGTATGGTCAAGGGCGGCAGCCCTGTGTGTGTGCCAGGGTGATGGTGACAGCCTGGCTGACACACTTGTCTGAAAGGTAAGGGGAGCTCCTTGGGCCAGCTGTCCCCCAGGGCAGCCAGCACACACTAATACTGCATTCTGAGTGGGCTCCAAAGCAAAGCTTGCTGGAGTGAAGGAGAAAACCTAGAGGTTTAAACCCAATTGTGATACATGGGGCTTTGAAAGAGTGAATAAGTCTTAGATCCCACAGAACTTCTGGGCTTGAGATGCTCATCAGAAAGGTTCAAACTGCTCTTCCATGTGATGAAGGGAACCTCCTTTCAGGCTGCAGTGAAGCTTTAGAGAGATCGGTGTAATGCATGTCTGACAACAGTCAGTCTGGAAGGAATTACAGCTGTTGTGATTATTATTACCAACAGATCTGTTGAAGAAATTAACTTCTAAGTATCTTAGAGCCGGGAGAGGTGGCACACACTTGTAATCCCAGCTACTCTGGAGGCTGAGGTAGGAGGATCAAGGAGGCCAGTATAGGAAACTCAGTGAAACCCTGTCACAAAAGAAAACACAAAACAAATTACAGAAAACAAATTGGAAGAGTTGAGGCCAGGGTGAGAGTCCATTGTGACAGTGGAGGCTAAAACACTGTCTGCCAGTTGCAGCTGCAGAATTGCAAGGTGCTGTGCTCATGTTGACAACAGCTCTGGTGGCTAGATGTCTCCATGCCTGACATCTGGGCTCAGAGGTGACATACCCCTTCTCTCCCCTACATACACAAACCTATGCTACCTCAAAGCAGTGGGCTGAGAGGGAACCCAGGTTGGCACCTAACTGCTTCCTTTTTTTTTTTGAGACAGGGTCTTGCTTTGTAATTCAGGCTGGCCCTGAGCTTACTATGTAGCCCAGGTAAGCCTCGAACTCAGCCATCCTCCTGTCTCTGCCTCCTGAGTGCTGGGATTACAGGTGTGAGCCACCACACCTGGCACTGTGGTATGTGGTATTGATTGCTGGTGGGTTTGAGTCACCACACCCAGCACTGTATGTGGTTACCGGGGATCGAACTCAGGACCATTGTGCTTGCGAGGCAGGTGCCAGAACCACTGAGCCAAATCTCTTGCCCAACTGCTTCCTATTTTTATTTCCCCACACCGCCACCTGCTTGGGAACATGGCCATGTCACATCTATTCCTGCCACCTGCGGACATGGTGAGGGAGCTCAGGCCTGCAGGAGGCTACACCACACTCTGCTGGAAGAGCTCTTGATGGCAGGCACCCCGTCCCTGTGGGGTCCCTCAGTGGTGCCTGACACTGTTCACTTGTCATGTTCAGGGCCCCAGGCTCTAGCCAGGGTCTGCCTTGTGTTCCACTGCTCCCCAAAGCCAGCCACCACCCAGCAGCCCCTCCAGAGGGCCATGCCCCTCACAGCTCTGCCTCTGCACAGCACTCCTTCTCCCTGGAGTATCTGCCACCATCCCCACACCCAGCCATGTGGCTTTTGGAACCCACATCACAGATGATGACCAGTAAACTGAGGGAGGACTCTCGGCTCCACCATCAATTAAAAGAAAAGAAAAAGAAAAAATGCCCAAAGAACACCCGAGATTTGCTTTCCCTACTGGACTGGCAGATAAAAGGATGCCGTGCCGGGTACAGGCCTTGCGCACTGTCAGATGTGTGTGAATCGATGAAACCTTTCCAGAGGGTGAGCTGGTAGTGTGGATTGGCATCAGTAATGAGCATATCTTGTCATGAGGAAACAGATAGGGATACAGAGATGTAGATTAAAGGATTTTTACGACAGCACTGTTTATAACAGCAAAACACTAGTCGCCATCAGGGAGTTCTTAAATTATGGTTACATCCAAGGAATAAAAATACTACACAAATTTTTAAAAAGTAAGATAGATCATTATACACCACTGCCAAGAAGAGTCCACAATACATTATGAAGTCAAAATATCTAGTTATAAAACATCTGCTCCTATTTACATAATTATAGGTGAACATACACTTAAATAAAAACAGAGTCAGATGAATTACACACGAAGACTGTGAGTATAGCCTGCCTTGCATGGACAAGGCTCTGATCCGATTCCCAGCACTGCACACAGAAAAGGACGGAAATAGCAGCAGAGTGGCCAGAACCATTGTCTTCCTGGTTGCCAGGACTGTGTGCTCCCTGCCTGGCATTCCTGGGAGCACTTCTCCACCTTGCAGTCTTGCCCCTGGAGCTGGCACCGGGACTGCATGGCCAATCTCCACAGACTGTGGAGAGGCTCACTCTGCTGTGCACCCCCAGCCCCCAGCATGTGTCCTGGGACATAGAGGGGGCAGCTGGGGGAATGGACAACGGCTGCCAGCTTAGTCAACCCCTCACCTTTGCCTTGGGAGACCTCTCCTCAGGCCACTTCTCATCTTCTCAGGCACCTTGCCACCTCAGGCATGGACTCCTACCAGTGCTAGGTCACAGGTTCTATCTGCCTGGGGGCAGAACTCTTCCTAAACCAGGTTTCCTCACCCTGGTGGGTCCCACAGAGCCCCATGCACTGAGGATTCTGGCAGCCCGGTAGCAGATACTCAGATGTGGTTGTGCCAGGGCCCAGCTCCTCAGCTCATGCCGCTTCATCAAGGCTCAGCAAACAGCTAGAGCCAGCCCCAGCTGGCAGCAGGGAGGAGCCGGGGGCAGTGTGCAGCCAGCATCCCAGCACCGAGCCCTTGACCTCAGCAAATTGCCAATTTCCCCGCTCTTTGTCAAAGGCATCTGGAGTGATTTCAGCCACTAAGCTACACTGACTTCCAGCAGGGTGCCCTGGTGGGAAGTTAAAAGGGAGGACCTCCGCAGTGTGGGGAGAGGCTTGGAGACAGGCTAGGAGGAAGGTCAGCAGGGAGCTTCCCGGGGCAGCAAGGGCTCCGAGAAGGGTCGGGTATGTGCTGGAGGAGCCTGCCACAGTATGTGCCCACCTGGCCTGCTGTCCTTCACCACCTCTTGCCCATCAGTCGTGCCTGGGTCTGCTTGTTTCCTTCACTCTGGCTCTTCAACGACCCACAGACCTACTTAGGTTTAGGGCTCTCTTTCCCCGAGAACAAGACCCCTTTCCACTCCTTGACTCAAGTTCTTGTGATCTAGCACTGGGAAAATGGGCAGTTGGACATGACTGTTCATACCGGAGTCAGCCACCTTACTCCTGCAGAGCTGCCCTGCTGGGACTGACATATCCAAACCAAGCTGAGCTGGGCTCTCACTGTTCTCTGGGCAGTGTTTTGCCATGGGGCTGTGTTCAAGCTGATGCCACCAGGCCGTGGGCATGAGTCTGTCACCAGAGAAGACCACTATATCACTGCAACCTCGAGGAACTAGCAATGAGAAAGGAGGGGAAGGAGGTGTGGGAGAGGAAAAGTGGGCCTGGCATCCTCAGGGCAGACAGGAGTCCCGCTTAAAGCCTCCTGCCCCTGGCCCAGGCCCAGCCCCCACCCCGAACCACGTTCCTTCCATCTTTGACCAGAGTACTTACCTACTAAAATGTTTTGTGAATTTTCATTTCAATCAGCAAAATATTTTAATCAAAGGAAACACATACATAGTATAAAATGGTAAAGACACAGCCAAGGCCAACAGTGCTCTGCCTACTATCCTGAAACCCCCACTGGCTCCCCAAATCTACATTTCCATCCTTTCAGTGCAATCGATGGAGCTCTCAATGTCAATTTTTATAGCAATGTCCTGATTCAACGACTTGTAATACAGTGGTTAATGGCCTAGGATGGGTGATGCGGGGTTAGCTTTCATCCCTCCCTATGTAGTCAGGATTCATCCTGTGGCGCCATAACCACTGCCCACTGCCATGCCACTTGGGACAGATTAGATGTCCCTGCCTGAAGAAAGCTTCCCCCAGTGTATGAGTCCCTCATTTAAAATCTACCTCTTCATCCCCAGCGCTGACCCTGGCGCTCTCTCACCAGCCCCTCCTCTGCAGGACCCTGCAGCTGCTGGAGCCAGAGGGGGCTTCCTGCTTCCGCCCAGCAGCTCTCCTGCCTGTGCACAGCTTGGTGCACCTCCCGCTTTGCCTCCCTGCTTTCCTGAGCTGCAGCTCCTTCTCCTGGATCCCGCAGTTTCCTTTTTCTTGTTTTGCCTCTGCACAGCCTCTTGTCTGCTCCTAAGAAAGCATGTGAGGATAAAATATTTCGAGATTTTGCATGTCTGAAAATTGCTTTTATCCTCACACTCAATTAACAATTTGGCTGTGTATAGGATCTTAGATTGAAAACCACAGTTGGATTTTTGAAGGCTTTGCTTCTCTTCTAGCAGCTCTCCCTCTGTATCCTCCCTCTCCCTTGCTCTCATTTTTTTTTCCTGACAGAATGTCATTACATTGAGGCCATTGTGTGGCCTCAAACAATCCTGTCTCAGCTTCCCAAGCGCTAGAACTAGAGGAACAGATCACTGTGGCCAGCCCATCCTTTGTATCTCACCTGCAGTCCTTTCCTGGGACCTCCCACCCCCAGGTCCCAGGGTCCTTCCTCAGTCCCCCAGGAGGAGCGCCTGCCATCACAGGCTGGGGAAGGCAGATGTCAACTTCATGCCCAGGTCCTGGGTCTCCTGCTTCCGGGGCTGGAGCTGCTTCTGCCCAGGCTTTAACATCCTTGTGCTCCATCCTCCAGCCACCCTGGCTGTGTAGCTTTGGCCTGGTACCTGTCCTGGCTCCTGGCAGTGACATGGGTCCTCCCACGGGTAAACCTGGAGAGACACACCTCAACCCCCACCCCCCGCACTTACACCTGCTCTTGCTGTGCCTCAGTGCTACACACAGCACCATCCTTTGGGTGCAATTTCCATGAGAAGGACAAGAACTCTCCCATTGCATAAATCCTCTGTCATAGCTCCCTTCCCACCAGCATGGCCGCTGCCTCCTCCTCCAGCTGGGCTCCCTCCTTCCCTCCAGGGCCTAGTGTTAGGAACGAACGGGAGGACAGACAGGAAGAAATGACTGCTCAAAGTGTCCCAGAACCTTTGGGTCTGCCCTTACCTGTGTGGTGTTGTCTACCCTGGTCTAACTCCTCCTCCATCACTCACGACTCCCCGTCTGGCATCCATGCCACCAACCCCGCTCTTCACACATCTCTGTGCTCCCTGGGCCTGGGGGAGCCTGCCCTTCCACCCTCGTTCACCATCTTTGGGGGCCCATCTGCCAAAAGCTGGTGCACAGCATGGCTGGAGGCAGCAGAACAGAGGCTTCCTCAGTCAGGGTCAGCAAAACCAGGCCCACTGGGAGGCTTGTCAGCTTTGGCCTTGTGGCCTTTTCCTCCTCCCTGGCAGCCCTCTTATACACTGCTTTTCTGTAAGGAAAACTGCTACTAGAACCCTGGTGGCTTAAAACAGCCCCACTCCATTACCACACAGTTTGGTGGCTTATGCTGTGTCTGTCTCTGGGGCTCAAGGTGCTGCCAGGTTCTAAGAGGACCTATACCCTGGCCGTCCGGCCTCCATGGGCAGCCTGCCTTCCTTGTCTTGTAGGTCCTCCTTCCAACTTCGCCACTGTGTGGACAGATAAAACTCTTTCCCAACACATCGCCTGACCTACTCCACTTCCCTTAAAGGACTGTCATGATTATACAGTTCCCAATTACCATGGTAAGTGAGAGCCACAGATTTGATGGATGAGGACATGGACGCCAGTAGGACCCGCAACTCTGCTGAGCAGAGACAGAAACATTCCTGTGGTCTTTGAGGCCAGTGTCAAGGTCCATGCCCTCTCCTCTGTCTACCACAGATGCTGGTCCTGAAGGCCCATAGCTCTTCAGGAGATGGGGCACATGAGCCAGGCTTGCAGCCTTACCACTCAGGAAATAATCTGTGTGAGGGTTACTGCGGCTGCCCGCATGGCCGACTTATCACTTCCTCAAAGTCTTTCCTCTGACAGTTTTAGATCAGTTCATCAACTTGACTAGTTATGACAGTGGCAAAATCCTTGTGCTGGTCAGCCTTGCATTTGTAATGGATTTAACTGAGGTGATCAGCTTAATCAAGGACAAGGTTCCCTTTGGTTTGTGGTGTCCAGAGCTCCAGTCCATGGTTGCTGGGCCCTGCTGTTTTCAGCCTCAGTGGAACAGGACATCACAGCGAAACATGTGGAGGAGGTGGGTTCCCCACATAGGAGCTGAGAGGCAAAGCAAAAGATGAGGGCCCCAAAACTCCCCCAAAACTCCCCCAAACCAGAGCACACCTTGATAGCCTCACTTCCTCCACTAGATCCCCCTCTTCGGGGCCCTTCCACCTCCCACTGGCCCCAAGCTGGGGGTCCCATTTCTAATACAGGGGCCTCTGGGGACCTTTAGGGTTCACACAAGACAGAGGGATGGTTTGTCATTCTCCCTGTACCCACTGGCACTTGTCTGTAAGGACAGCTTTCTTTTACTCAAACTCCTTTATCATCCTATGTCTTTATAGTAGAATGGATTTAGATGTTTTTCCCAAAAATTTAATATTTTATTCCTTATTCCTTTTATTTATGCCTATCACTATTCATATTATTGCCCAAACTCAGTATTTTAGATCTAGGTAGTGGGAGCCCCTTTGGGGGCTCCTCAGTCATACACTGATTTCACACCCCACTGTTGTGAACACTTCTTACTCCTTCACAAATGAGGTGTCCAGAGTCACCTTGAAAATCTCCCCCTTTAGCTTGGAACCAGCAAGTTTTCAAGGAATGCTGGTTTCTTCCAGTCAGGGATGGGTATTTAGAAATCAAGATCCAGGGAAAGGAATGCTCCTTATTACTGAATTGTCTTCACATGCAGTGCTTTGATGCTGACACCCCATCCCCAGGGCAGGCAGTCTGATGAATTTTATCACAGGCATAGACCCATGTAATTGTTATCACTGTCAAAACACAGACCTACCATAAGAACACCTTGTGCTCCCTTCTTATAAAACCCATTCATTTCTTTCTCTCTAAATTTCCCTAACTACCCATCTATCTTCTATCTCTATAATTCTGTCATTTTAGAAATATTTCTGAAATGGAGCCACACAATATTTAATCAGCTGGAATAAACATCTTTCAGTCAACAAAATTCCCTGAATACACATCTGAGATTCATCACAAGTATCACTAGTTCATTCTTTTTTATGGCAGGGTAGTATTCCCTGCTGCAGACATACTGCAATTTGTTATGATGTACCTAGTAAATCTGGGTTGTTTCCAGTCTTAGCCACTCCGAATAGTGCTATAAATGTTCTTTTTCTGTAAACATAAGTTTCCATTCTCCTGGGATAAATGCCAAAGAGTATAACTTGAATCATATGACAATTTAGCTTCATAGGAAGCTACCAAGCTATTTCCAAAGTAGTGTATTATGTCACTTTCTCAGGAGCTAAGTACAAGAGACGCAGACTCCCCTCAACCTTGCCAGTATTGGTTGGTGTTGCCCTTTATTGTGTGGGCTGTCCTCATTTGTAGGGATAGCTCACTGTGGGCTTACTTTGCATTCTCCCTAATTAATCATGCTGGATGTCCTTCCATGTATTTATTTGCCATTGTATATGCTCTTGGCATATATAAAGTTTTCTAATTGGATTGGCTTATCATTTTTAGTTTTCTAACTGCCAAATTTTGAGTTCTTTACTATATTCTAAATGGTCTTTGACATGAAATTTGCAAATATTTTCCCCCAAAGTGTAGCTTCTCTCCATTTTCTACATAAAAGTGTTTATTTCTGATGAGGTGCCTGCTCTTATGGATCATGCTTTTGGGTTTTTTATTTCAGTTCACAGATGTTCGATGTAATTGATTTGGGTGTGTTGATCTTTCATCCTGTGACTTATATAAACTCATTTAGTAGTTCCAGGAGTTGTTTGATTTTTTTGGTGGATTCCTAAAGATATTTTACATAGCACAGCATGTCATACGGACAACTTTATTTCTTCATTTCTAATCCATATATAGGTACCTTAAATTTTTCTTATTGTAGTGGATAGAACTTCCAGTTTCCTATTATTTAAGAGTGATGAGAGCAGAATCTTTGTTTTATTCTTGACCACAGGTGGCAACTTTTGGCATTTCACCATTAACTATAATGTTGTAACAGGGGACACTTTAAAATTAGGAATTTAAAGAAGCACCCACTCTCTCGACTCATTTTTCTAACCTGTTCTCTTTAAATTGTTTTTTCTTCCTTCACAGCTTCATCTCACGCTGAAAGAGGGAACTGCCACCCAAGCCCTGGCACTTGTGGGGCCTGCACAGCCAGATGTGCATTAGGCATGTGCACCTCCTAGGTCTGCAGGACCCCACAGCCATGCCACAACTGCTGGACTGCCTATGTGCATTCCTTGGGACCTCTCTTCTGTTCCTCCCCCCAAAGGAACTGGTCAGCTCCATTCTTGCACCATCACTGCTTTCCTCTGTGCTACTTGGATAGCTTCTAGAGGAGACAGTTAACTTACTGCAGGACCCAGTATCCTCACTGGGTCTCTGCCCCAGACTCCAGGCTCTGTGCTCTAGGGACTCCTGTACACAATCTTCCCAGTCCAAAGGTGGAAAGGCTTTTCTCCACAATCATGAAAGGGTATTGATTTTCATCTACTGCCGTTTCTTTATCAATTAATTGCATGCTTTCTTCTAGCTTGTTGATGTGACACTGTACCTTGATTGACTTTTAAACACTAAACCAGCTCTGCATACCTGGAATAAACCCCACTTTGTATGCACATAGTATCTAATTGCCTTTATGCATTGCTACATTTGCTTTTCAAAGATTTTGCAGAGGATTTCTGTGACTAAATT
This sequence comes from Thryonomys swinderianus, assembly GCA_004025085.1. Taxonomy (NCBI): domain Eukaryota; kingdom Metazoa; phylum Chordata; class Mammalia; order Rodentia; family Thryonomyidae; genus Thryonomys; species Thryonomys swinderianus. The sequence goes on along the minus strand of PVIC010007149.1, from coordinate 21,551 downwards.
CATGAGAGATACTGCTCCATAACTTCTGCCTGTGTCTGGATTTGGTATCATAGTTAACAATGGCCTCATAAAATGAGTTAGGAAATGCTCCTTGGTCTGCTTTCTGGAGGAGACTATATAAAACCTTTGCACTGCTTGAACTCAGTTCCACATATTTTGATACATGCTGATTTCAGTTCTTTTATAAAGCTTTGTCTTGTGGCTCAGGATATAGTCCACCTTGGTGAATACCCATGGGTGCTTGAAAAAAAAACACATGTTCTACTGTTGGTAGATAGACTGGACTATATGTGGCAATTAGATCCCATTCATTGTGTCATTTAGATCTTTTATATCCTTGCTGGTTTTCTATACAGTATTTTTGTCACTTACTGAGAAGGGGGTTTTGCAGTCCCCAACAATTCTTTTTAATGTGTGCATTTGTCTTTTAGTCCTATCAGCTTTTGCCTCATGTATTTTGAGACTGAAGTTTGGTGTGCACACATTTAGGAATGCTGAGTTTTCCTGTGGACTGATACTCTTCTCCTTATGTAGCGTCTCTCTCAGGCTCTACTTTGATATTCATATAGCCATCCTGCATCTTTTGAATTATGTTTGCATGGTCTGCTCCTTTTTCTGTTTTAACATGCTTTCACTTTCAACCTACTTAAGTAATTGAATTTGAACTGTTACAACACAGAGTTGAGTCATGTGTTTTTGTTAGTGGACTCATTTGTATGTTTTAAATTCTTTCTGGAAATAATGGCCTTAAAAAGCACTTGAAAGAGATCTGTTTTGATCATTTACCTTAAAGTAATTGTTGACACTTTGGTCTACCATTTTATTGCAAGTTTTCAGTTTGTTTCCTCTAGTTCTCTTTCCTTTTCTTTCCTCTCACCTTCCTGTAGGTTAAACAGTTCACATATTATCCTGGTTTATTAATAGTGTTTTGGAGTATGCAGTTTTGTGTTATTTGCTTTGTGGTTGGACTGGGTGTTACCACTCACACATAATTCATCCTAATCTACTCATATCACATTCACCTCTTAGGGTGAAGCATGAAAAGCTTGCCTCCCCATAACCCTTTACCTCTCCTCACCCTTCAATACTTTTCCTGCAACATTTCCCACACACTGAGCTCTGCTTCAAATATCAAGTCTGATTTTCAGACTTAAGAGGAAGATAATCTACTGCACTTGCCCATAGTTTTGCTTTCTCCATTGTTCTTTCTTGCTTGAGATTCTCCTGGGTCACTTCTTTTATCACATAAGCTTTCAATCTTTTTAGAACTTTTATTAGTCCATGTGTACAGCACATGACGTTTACACTAACATAAAACCTTTTGACTGTCTTCTTCCCCTCCCTTGTTCTACCCCTTTTTACTTTTTCCAGAATCAGATTGTCTTTTTTTTTTTTTTTTTAGTTTTTTTGAGACCGGATATTGCTTTGTAGTTCAGGCTGGCCATGAGCTCACTATGTAGCCCAAATTAGCCTCGAACTCACAGCAATCCTCCTGCCTTTACCTCCCGGGTGCTGGGATTATAGACGTGAGCCACCACGCCTGGCACTGTCGTACGTGGTACTGGGGATCCAACTCAGGACCTTGTGCTTGTGAGGCAGACCCCAGAACCACTGAGCTAAATCCCCAGCCCCAGATTATTAATCTTATAAGACCTTAAAAAGTTAATTATCATATATATATGGATTGAAACCACATTAACAGGCCAATGCCACCTTATTAAGGGTATATTGGCTAGCCACCAATTCTTAGTTTTCTTTTGTATGAGAATGCTTTTACTGCTTCCTTTATGAAAGATAGTTTCTTCTTCCTAATGATTTTTGCTGTAAGTACACAGTAATTAGACAAATTAAGGGGCTTCAGTGTGACATTGTGACCTTTCCACAGTATGCTCTGATCACATACTCTCCCTACTCTACTCTCTTACCCCTCTCATCCTGTTCTCTTTCTCTAAAAGGCCACTTGTACTTTCTTGCCCTTTCCCCCTCACTCTGGATTCTACATATGAGGGCAAATATATCTGCCTCAATCTGACTTACTCTGCTTAATATTTTCTTCTAGTTCCATCCATTTCCCTGCAAATGACATGATTTCATTATTGATGGCTGAGTAATTCTCTGCTGGGTAAATATGCCACATTCTTTATTCACTGAGTATCTGTGGTTGAGCATCTAGGTTGATTCCATAAGTTGAATATTGAGAATAGAGCCATGAAAAACACGAGTATGTAGGTATCTCTTTTGTACTCTAACTTTGATTCCCTCTTCTTCTAGTGTATGCTCTCAAAAGGTACAGCTGGATCAGTGGTAGTTTTATTTTTAGTTTTCTGTCCAACCTCCATACTGTTTTTCACACTGGCTATACTAATTTACATTTCCATCAATAAAGGGATCCTTTTTTTCTTGTCAATAGAGAGCTTTACTGAATGTAGAATTCATGGCTGACAGAGTATTTTTCAGTACTTGAAAAATGTATCACTTCTCTGGGCTCCAAAGTTTAAAATGAGAAATCTACTGTCACTCAAATTGGCATTACTCTCTAAGTAATATATTGGTTTCCGCTGATTACTTGAACAATATTTTCTTTGTCTTTGGTTTCCAGAAGTTTAGGTGTTACATGTAGACGTGGATTTCTTTGGGTTTATCCTATTTGAGTTTCCACCACTTCTAGAATTAGATTCTTTACTCTATTACTTTGGTCTGCTTGGTTCATCCAAGGCCTCAGGGCTCCTGCTGATCCCTGCTGGTGCTGCTGTGGGGTGAGGGTAGGAAGTACTTCAGCTGTCTGCAAGCACAAGAAGTGCTTCCCTGAGCTGGGGGTGCTTCTGGGCAACTTCCTGTGGGAGGATGTCCCCTGCTGGTGCCTCTAGGTGAGAAAGAATTCTCTTTCTGGCCAGGATTCCAGGCCAGTGTTTTCTGGCTCCCTTGGGTCTCTAGATGAAGAAGGGCAACTCCAATCTGTGGAAACAGAACACTGCTTTTCCTGGCTTCCATTTGTTCCCCTCTACTAGAGCTGCCTGGCCTCCCACTTTTGTCGGCAGGACTCCCTTTCAATCTCTGGGACAGGTGTACCTGTGTCATACCTGTCACTAGACTGAGGGCTGGAAGATGTAGGGCATGTCATGGGACACCTGTGCTGCGGTGCTATCTCTGTACGTGGTCCCCAGGTCTCTAGTTGCCTTCCTCCTCCCATCAGAAGGGTTCTTCTTTGGGGCTTCTCAACATTTCCAGGGCTCAAGGCTGTACTCAGTAGAAGCAGCAGAGACAAGTTTCACATTCCTGCTGGGACCAGAAGCCCATCTAACTTAACTTTCCCTTTCTGTATAGTTATGGTATCTTCCTAATACACAGTTGGTTCATTTATTTGTTTGTATTTACTTGACTTCATCACTGTTGACTTCATTTTTTTTTTTTCTTTGAGACAGGGTCTCGCTTTGTAGTTCAGGCTGGCCCTGAGCTCACTATGTAGCCCAGGCAATCCTCGAACTCAGCAATCCTCCTGTCTCTGCCTCCTGAGTGCTGGGATTACAGGCGTGAGCCACCAAACCCAGCACTGTGGTATGTGGTATTGATTGCTGGTGGGCGTGAGTCATCACACCCAGCATTGTTGTATGTGGTTACTGGGATTGAACTCAGGACCTTGCTCTTGTGAGGCAGGCGCAGAACCACTGGGCTAAATCTCCAGTCTTGTTGACTTCATTTTTTAATAAACAAAACATCAACATGACTCAAAAGTGAAACTATATATAAAAAGTCTACTCAGAAGAGCCATTCCATCCTCCTCCAATTTCATCTCTATGGGTAAATATTTCATTACTTCCTGCTTTATCCTTCCCGCATTGCTTTTTGAAAAATAAGCAGATTCACCAGCTTCTACCCCCCCCCCCCATTTTAACAGAGGCACATTTTGGCCTCAGAATCTCAGTTAGCAGTTGATAATTCATAGCTCAGCAACTTAAAATCTTCATAATCTGGATGTTTCTCCTATCAAAAGTCCTCCGGATGCTTCTTGGATTCCACTTAAACCCTGTCCCTTCTTTCCGCTCACATTCCTCAGTCTGTTGAGTCATTTGGCTGCGATCCCTCTTCAAATTTTATTGATGCGGGTTTTTTTCAGACCTTCCTCATAATTCTTATTCTTCATTTAATCATTTACATATTTGACAGTCTCCAGGAAAAAAAAAGATCTGTGTATCTTAATGGAATAAATGCATCCTATTAGAGTCTGCTGTGAAACACATTGTATGGGGTGAACCCCTTCTCCTCACCCACACACTGCCCTGTCCACCTGTGATAATGCCACATTCCATGCCCTGCTTTAGTTGTTAAGATCATGTGTATGGAGGGGAAATGAGATCTTTTGAATAAAACACTGTCGACAAAACATAAAATGTTAACAACTCTACTTCACCACCCTTTTAAAAATGTCACAAAATACAAATACCACAAATGGCAGCACAACACTGTCACAGTTCTGGCAGGCCGCTCTGTTACCTCATACCCAGTTCTCACATACAGGCAAACATCCCTGGAGTTCTGGCAATTGAGCTCGCTTTTTTTTCTCACCAGACTCAACCTTCATACCAGCTCTCTCCCAGGCACCTTACTGCAGCTTTTGTGTCTTCTGAACTCAGCAGACCTCCTTCCCAGCATCCTCCTCCCCTCACAGACCAACAGTGCTTGCCTCTGGATACCGGGTGGGGATACTGGGTCGGAAAGCAGGACTGGACTGTGAGCTCATTTGCTCACTGATTCACACAGCAAACATTTCCTGAGTATTTACAAAGTAGCGGGCTCTATGAGCCAATACTTACAAAATGCTTAGCACAGTATCTGGCATGGAATAAGTATGTAATAAATATCAGCCATTATTCTAGGCCAGGCAAAGTCACTGGCTAATTGCCAACAACCACCAGTGAATTAGCAGATTCTACAATATATTCTACTTATTTTGCCAAAAGCTGGTGTTCTCATTAGATGCCATTAGAAAATCAAAACTCCTTGCCAAGACTGACCATTTTAACAAGAGACAATGAAATGACCTATATTCCTCCTGGGAGAGCAGCAAAAATCACACACGCCTACAGGTTCTCATATTGATATTCCTTTGGGAGAATTCTCTGTCAGTATATGAATTTCTTATGTTCCAAATGATCTCAAATGAAAACAAAATAGTGTCTTGTTTTTCAGAAGTCCTCTCATCCTCCGTGGAATGTGGGTAAAGAACCTAACCTCCCTGGGCTCAAGTCTAAATCTGGGCTTGTAGGATTCTGACAACACTGAAACACCTCTCAACTGATTTGGGTTTCTTTAAAATAGTAAGAACCAAGCCTAATGGCACATGCTGTAATCTTAGTTACTCAGGAGCCCACAGCAGGCAGATTTCAAGTTCAAGTCCAGCCTGGGCAACTTAGTGACATCTCATCTCAAAATAGATCAAGCAGAGGACAACCCTGGGGTTAGGAGACTCAGTATCACCGGGAAGAACCAGAGAGATGATGGAGAATCTGACCATGGCAGGGTGGGGAAAGATTGTGGATGAGGCCCCAGCAGGAGCAGAGAGACTTGAAGTGACACTAGATATACCCAAAGTTCCGGCAGGCACCGGAACAACTGAGCTAAATCTCTGGCCCAAGAGAAGATGATCTTTTAGGCAGGAGACTGGCAGGTTATCTTGTGGCAATAAGAAATGCAGATTCATCAGGGCCAGGACTCAAGGCCAGGAGGCCATTAAAACCAAGGAAAGGGCAGTGGAGGAAGTGTGGGAAGAGACTAAAAAGAGGGATAGGGAAAGCACCCAGCCAGCAGACCTGGAGCTTGCTGACCCTGGGGGAGAAAGGAGCCATTCTCTGCAGGTTCCCAGGAGAGGTAGCCATTTGTGGGAAGCACCTGCAACCTATGAGGTCGGGGGCGGGGTGGGCTCCAAGTGTGTGACCTGGCAGTCACTCCGCCTGCACTACCAGCAGCCTCAGCTGCCTATGTTCCTGACTCTAACACAGTGACTCCACCCTTGTGCTAGGGCTTCTTTCAGGCTCCACTTCACAGTGAACTCTCACCAATAATGATGGCAGGAATAAAGCAAGGGGCAAACACTATGAATACCTACGGCCAGGCAGCGAGGTGTAATGTCAGCAGAAGAGCTAATTCCACAGCCTGCCCTGAGAGGTTAGTGCTGAGGAGCCTGAAGGAGAATGTCACAAATGACATTGGAGCAGACTATCTAGAGGGACACGATCTGGCCAGGAAGCAAGAACAATGAGACTGGTATGTCTGATTCTGCCAGGGCCAGCACCATTTCTGAAGCCTCATCTTCCTGTCCTTTAAAAACGTAAACAAATCACAGCCTCAACCATGGAGGCAAGAACAAAGATTTTGAAACAAACCTGCTAGGTTTAAATGCTACTTCAGCACTCACCAAGCAAGCCACAAGGGTCCTCTCTATGGATCTAAGTGCCCACCACAGGATGAGAACACCTGCACCTCACAGCCCTGTGTGTGGCCAGTGAGCAGGTGCCGATGGAAGTGCTGGTGAAAGGCACTGGACAAACGGGAGGAGCCGTAGCCCACACCACAGGCCTCTGGAGAAGCTGGCCTATCTGCCTGCTGGGGCTGCTCAGCCAAGCCCACAGGAGTGGCATAGACACCCGGAAGATCTTACAGCTGGGCTCCAGCCCAAGCTGGCCAACCTGAACTCAACCTGGCTCAACTGCCACCTGGTGTCCTGAGTGAGTGGCCACAGGGCATCACAGGACACTAAGCACACCTGGGCGTTTATGATCTCAGGCAATGAAGTCTTCCTTGCTTGGCTCCTGCTGTGCCAGCACGGCTGGAAATACCAGCGAAGCACGCACTGAATAATGGACTTTGAAGAACAGACCATGATGCCAAGTGTGTGTGTGTGTGTGGGGAGCTGCAGGAGAAAGCGGGGAAAGCGGTGAACCTGGTACTTACAGCACTGGAGCGATCCCCAGGTCTCCTGCAGATGGCACAGGAGGAGCCAAGCACCAACTCGGGGTTTCCGTTTACTTGGGGTGACCTATGTGCTTGGCAGCTGTGATGCCCAAGGTGAAGGGGAATAGCTACTGCGAATGCACAAGTACATCCAGATGACAGAGACACTGAGACAGCTGTACCCAGGGAAGCAGCAGGAACAGCCCCTCAGGATCACGGGCTCTGTCAGTCCGGGCTGGGAGGCAGAGAACAATAGTCTGTCAAAAACCATACATGGGGCTAAAGATTTAGCTCAATGGTTCCGGCGCCTGAATAGCAAGCACAAGGTCCCTGGTTCAATCCCAGCAACCACATACAACAATACTGGGCCTGGTGACTCACACCTATTGGGAATCAGCACCATATACCATAAATCCCAGGTATGATGGCTCATGCCTATAATCCCAGCACTCAGGAGGCAGTGGCAGGAGGATTGCTGAGTTCGAGGCTTGCTGGGCTACATAGTGAGCTCAGGGCCAGCCTGAACTACAAAGCGAGACCCTGTCTCAAAAAAAAAAAAAAAGTCTGTCTTGAGGCTCTGATGCTAACATGCACCTTGTTTGAAGAGAAAGAGAAGCAGAGAAGCAAAACTGCAAAGTGAGCCGGACCCTTGCTTCAGGCCAGTCCCAGCCCAGGGAGAGCCAGTGTCCCCTGCTGCCGCCTATCTGAAGGATCCTGCCTGGCCTGTGGGTTCCAGAGAGAGGGATGAGAACCTAGTCCCCCCAGAGAAGCCCAAGGCCAGGGAGAAAGCAAGCACATGACCTCGGTGTTCTCGAGTGTAAACTGGGGAACACTGTGGGTCTCTCACTGGAAGACAGATTCCAGGACCCTCTATGGTGCTTCTCAGTGGAGCCTGTCACCCGGCACATCAGCATTACTGTGTGCTCCATCACAGGCTGGAGCCTGGGCCTTGACTGGCCAAGGGTCCTCGAGAGAGAATCCCCAGTTTCTAGCCAGTGCCACAAGCAATGTGAGGTACCCAATGCTGTTCTGCACGAGGACTCTGCCCCGGCATTCCTGAGGTCTGTCCTACTGATTCCTTGTTGTAGGGGGACATCTTGGGTCCCAAACATCAGCATCAACATCCCTGGGTCTTCCCACTGAAGACCACAGAAACTTCCCTCAAATCAAGATGTCCAAAACTCTCCTCATGTGTTGCCACTGTGCCCTGGTGAGAGCCACTGCTCTGTAAGGAAGGACAGAAGGCGAAATCTCTCAGAGCTCATTGCTGAGAAATACAATGGAAGATCTCAAAAAGGGGAAAGGGAACTTGTCAGCTGTCACATCCCTCCTGTGCATGGGGATACCTTGGAGGATGTGTCAGGTCTCCCTTGGGAAGGAGATGTGCAACTTGAAGAGAAGAGTGGCCATGTCCGCCATTCCCTCTCGTGCAAGGTCCCTGAAGACCCCTGATGTGAGCAACTCTGTGTGCCTATGGACAAGCACTGTAGGACCACCTGCTGTGACAGGGCAGGATGAGCCCAGTGAGGAGTGGCCCAGGCCGGTGAGAATGGGGTCAGAGAGCTGAGGCCCCGATGGGCTGAGCTCCTTGGAAATGTTAAGGACTCAAAAGAAAACACTTTTAAAATTGGATTAGGAGCGATAGGAACAAGAAGGAGCAGGCCCATATTGGGGTGAAAGGTGTCCAGTTAACGGAAGATGGAGTGAAAGAACTACTAAACTCCCATTTGCTATCAAGGAGAACAATCTTCAGACTGAAAACGGTGAACCAAACACTGATATGAGGGAATTGAAATGCAAGGTGGGGAAGAAATTTTGAGAGAACATCTAGTAACACTCAATGAATTCAAATCTCCAGATCCAGATGACTCATGTCTCTGCTCAGAATTCACTCACAGAGGAGACTGGCTTGCTGTGGGCACTCTGGAGGATTCAGAATAAATGGGAAGATGCGCAAGACAAGACAGTGTCCAATTCAGCAAAGAGAAGAGAAGACAGATTTTTGCAAACTGCAGATTTGTTAACCAGATGTGAACCCCTGACAGAAGTCTACAGTCTGGGCCTTCAGAAGGGTACTCCAGAGCCTCCCCACCCCTGGCTGAGGGAGAGGGTCGAGCCAGACCCCTTTCTTGCCACCTGAACAAGACACAAATTACTAGGGCATGGAGGAGGCTGGTGCCTGGGCCCTGAAACCCCAGCCACGCCCAGGACAGGGTGAGGTAACTGTTGGACAGGACACACACAGGCAGCCCACAGGAGCCCAGCCTGAGGGCCACAGAGCTGCCAGACACACCACAAGAAGCCTCAGGTGGTGCTGTTGCAGGGATGGTTCCTCTTCCTCCTCAGGAGGACGATAACACAGATGCACCTGGCTCCAACAATCAAATCAAAACACAAAGAGAATTATTGGATTGCATCTTGGGAGAAATGCCTGAGAGAACTGGGTTAGCTTAGGGCAAAGGAAAGGAAGAAGACTCTGGCTCCTGGACAGGCCTCATACATACAGCCCAGGGAGCAGGTGTGCCACACGTGGCTCTATGACAACAACTGTCACCTCAGGTGGAAGCAGAGCCTACAATCATGCTCCATAGAGGCAGGCCTCCATGCAGAGGTCCAATAGACCTGCCCACTGATAGGATGGACTGCATCAGGAGGAAGAGGAAGGAAGACTATTGAATACCTATGTATATCCCAGTAGCAGAGGCCTGGCCTGTAGCATCTCGTTTATCCACAGCAACAATCCAACAAGGTACTTCTGATTTTCTCCTAGGAATGAGAGGTCTAGGTTCAGAAAAGTTGGCTACCTCATCCAAGACCAGTTAGAACTTGCTGAGGCAAGAAGTCTGATCTGAGTGTAGACACGGACCTGAGTCCACCCAACCCGCAGACTTCTTGCAGTAAGTGGTTAAACCATTACCAGCTTAGGAAAGAACAGAAAATGGACTCCCGTGAAGGGTAAGCATTCCTGCACGTGGGAGATTCTGACCATAATGAGGATAAGTCAAATTTCCAGAAGTAGGAATATAAGTGTTTAGTAATAAGTAAAAATTCAAAATACCATTTTTTGCTCACCAAACTGGTAAACTTACAACAGAATGAAAATGGAAATGGGGGAGTTTTTAAGCTTATCATAAAATATATATGAACTTTTAAAAGCTAAGTGCCCAAACACTCAGGAGAGAGAAGGAAGGCTAGAGATCAGGAGTTGGGCTAGTCTGGGCAACACAGCAAGACTGCATCTCAATACAAACACACACACACACACACACACACACACACAGACATGGGTACATACAGTAATACTTCAGTTCATGAACTTAATTTTTTCCACGATTCTGGTCACAGACCAAATTGGACAAGAAACGGAACTGAATGTAATGGTTCGGTTTAAGGTTGACCTGGTGGGGAAATTTGATTCAATTCAAACAGTTTGGTTTGCAGACAGAATTGTGGAAAGAAAAAAAAAAAAAAAAAAGAATTGTGGAAAGAATTAAGTTGTGGAGCCGGAGATTTAGCTCAGTGGTTCCAGCACCTGCCTCACAAGCACAGGGCCCTGAGTTCAATCCTGGTAACCACATACAATGCTGGGCGTGGTAACTCATGCCCACCAGCAATCAATACCACATACCACAGTGCTGGGCGTGGTGTCTCACACCTGTAATCCTAGCACTCAGGAGGCAGAGACAGGAGGATTGCTGAGTTCGTGGCTTGCCTGGGCTACAATAGTGAGCTCATGGCCAGCCTGGACTACAAAGTGAGATCCTGTCTCAAAAAAAAAAAAAAAAAAAAAGAATTAAGTTGTGAACCAAGGTACACTATAAATACAATTTTAAAGGCTAAAATAAAGTTTAAAAAGACTAAGAAAACAGATCTGTAATAAATATAATAATCAGTGGCTAAGAGAAACAGATCAAGAAAATAGATTTAAGAAATATTCCAATTAGCAATTAATATCCATATTAAATAACCAAGACCTATAAATCAATTAGAAAATGACAAAACTAATAGGAAAATGGTCAAATGACATGAAGAGCCAATTGTAAAAACAAGAAATACAAGTGGCCAAAGAACTTGTAGAAGGATGCTCAGCTTTTTTTTTTTTTGCTTTTTGAGACATGGTCTCACTTTGTAGTTCAGGCTGGCCCCGAGCTCACTATGGTGCCCAGGCAAGCCACCGCGAACTCAGCAATCCTCCCATCTCTGCTGGGATTACAGGCGTGAGCCACCAAGCCCGGCATTGTGGTATGCAGTGTTGATTGTTGGTGGGCGTGTCTCCACACCCAGCATTATATGTGGTTACCGGGGATCGAACTCAGGTCCTTGCGCTTGCGAGGCAGGCGCCGGAACCACTGAGCTAACCCTCCAGCCCCTTTTTTTTTTTTTTTTTTTTGAGACAGCGTCTCACTTTGTAGTTAGGCTGGCCCTGAGCTCACTATGTAGCCCAGGCAAACCACGAACTCAGCAATCCTCCTGCTTCTGCCTCCTGAGTGCTGGTATTACAGGCGTGAGCCACCACATCTGGCACTATGGTATGTGGTATTGATTGCTGGTGGGCGTGAGTCACCATACCCAGCATTGTATGTGCTTACCGGGATCGAACTCAGGGCCTTGTACTTGTGAGGCAGGCGCTGGAACCACTGAGCTAAATCTCTGGCCCAGCTATGTTAATTTTTTAAATGCAATCTTTCTCTTTTTTTGAAATAGGATCTCGCTTTGCTGGCCCTGAGCTCACTATGTAGCCCAGGCTAGCCTCGAACTCAGTAATTCTCCTTCTGATTACAGGCGTGATCCACCATACCAGGCACTGTGGTATATGGTACTGATTGCTGGTGGGCCTGAGTCACCATGCGTGGTATTATTGTATGTGGTTCTTGGGGATGGAACCAGGGACCTTGTGCTTGCTAGGTAGGCGCTGGAACCACTGAGCTAAATCTCTGGCCCAATGCAATCTTTCTTAAGGTAGAGAAATACTGTGACAGTATAATGCTTTCATTAAAATTGTTTCTGAAAACAGAGAATAATTTTAAATGGTTACTGATAGGAAAATGCCTAAGTGCTGGTGATCCTCCTCTTGTTGAAAGGAACAATGTGAACTGATGTTCAAAAGGTCTGATGTGCAGAGTTTGCCAAGATGTACTGTGATGTGCAAGATTTAAAAATACGTGGAACAGGAAGCCACAACTCCATGTGTACCAACAGTCTACGCCAGAATTCCTCCACAAGGCAGGCACGACAGTCAGGTCTGGAAAGTGTGTAGTAAGTGATTTGAAGCAGAGGTATACGTGGCATGCTTTCCCAGTGTTTTAACGGTGCGCAAACAAGCCTTATGGCTGTAATTAATGTAAGAAGTCAATAGGAAATTACTCAACCTGGAGAATCAGAGACCAGCACCATCATATCTCAGTCAGATGCTAGGTGGGAGCTGTGATGGCCCCCACTGCATGGCAAGCACTGTGCAACCATCAGACCTGGAGCCTAGTCACTGTGACTTTAAGTACAATCTTCAAAGAAAACAAGTTCAGGAAGTTATAATAATGATGGCCAACATGGCATATTTTTCCCAGTAGGAAAAGCCTAAAGCAATGCAGTGCAAAGGTGAGTGACTGCAGCCCGATGAGCACATCCCTAACTAGGAGCAGCTCCTGCCTGATTCAGTCCAGGTAGATTTGATGCAGAAAGAAGTCTCACCACAGACTGAGTTTTCAAAAGGATGCTAAATGACACACATGGTTACAAACTCATTATTGCAACTATTGTAATATTACAAATGTCTTCATGAAAGATGCAGATCTGGGCAGGGATTATACTAAGGTAAACAATGGTCACTTCCCTAAGTGAGGCTGACTGGGACGATTTCTTTATTCTTTGACTTATCTGCAGTTTTGCCCCCTCCCACACACATTTAACATATAATTAAGAAAAAAGTATATGCACTTAAGCCAGAAAAAGAAGCAATACTGCCCCATGGCTGCATAAGCTCCAAGAAGACAGCCGGGTAAATCCCATGACACCAAGCACCAAAGCAGAGTCTTTTGGGGGTCATGAGGCTGGGGTGTCCTGCCAGTGCTACAGGCTCTCAGTTAAACTCTAAGGAACACCTGCATTTACAGCCATCCACCCAAACCTGGGCTGTCACTAGCTGCTCCACGCTGCCTACTATAGAGCTGCCTGATTGCTAGGTGCCTAGCAGGTACTGAGTGGAACACTGGAGACAGACCACAGAACCTAGCAGGGAGCGATCAGAAGAGGCTTCAGGGTAGGCAGTGCTTGTCAGTGACTTTGATGCTGACACCAACAGTGGGTGCTGTAGAGAGCATGCAGGCAAAGCTGGAGGGGTCTCAGCTCTGTCCTGATGCATGGAAAGCCACTGATTATCTCTGGCAGAAGCTCTGCCTCCATAAATGGCGGCCTGGTCAGAGACGGAAGGGCCAGGAGAAAGGGCATCAGTGGAGCAAGCAGCTTCTGTTCAATGAGAGATTAGTAATGATCTGCCATTGTGGAGGAGGACAAAAGCAGCACAGGGAACATTAGCTAAATGGTCACAAGGGAGGAGGGGTGACAGGAACACCCTTTCTGTAATCAGCCCCCACAAAGGCCAAATGCTAATGCCCTTCTCAGCATCCCCAGACTGCAAGCTGAGAAAGTACATGGGAGGTCCCTTGGTCAAGTGGAGTTGACCAAGGTGCAAGGGAGGAGCTGAGAAAGGAAAAAAAGGAAAAGGCCTTGGAGTAGCTATTTAATTAAAATTATTTGTTTAACTGAGTCTTCTCCAGCAGGGATAGGTGTAACCAGCACACATGATGGGCAGGCACTTCTGGCTCTTCAACCAGTAAGTACCTATTTAGGAGACTTAATGTGCTGGGGGGAAAAACCAACACACAATAACCCTGGAGCAGGAAGTGCTGCATATTAATGCAGCTGCTGCCAGGAATGGTGCAGAAACCACTTCAAGAGGAGATACTGATTGAGCCTGGGCTTAAAAGGACCCTGGCAATAATAATGGAGGGAACGACATAAATCAGCAGCACTGAACCTCAACTTAACTGTGAGATTAGCCTTGGCCTTGCATGACAATTTCCTCTCTCCTAACAAGGTATCTATCTGGCTTTCCCTGCAGCATTTACCTTTACTTTTCTAGACCAAGTCTGACATAACCAAAGAAGAGAATAAAGGAAATAAGCAGTTTTGGGAATGAGTCATTGGCATGAACAAAATCTGTCCCAGAGATTTAATGCCAAAGAACCAACTGCGACTTGGTGACTCTTTGGACACTGGATCATCCCCAAAACAAACAAAACCCCCCAAATTGTGGTAAAAGTATTTCTGAGGAAATCAGAAGAATGAATGACAAATCTCTAAGGTAAGCTAATGCTACTGTAGTTGCATAGGAAAATGCCCACGCATTTTACAGATGCATATTGAAGTACATAGGGAAAAGCCGCATGGTCACTGGGGTGTGACTCACTTTGAAGTACTTAAGCAAAGAACAAAAGAAAAGAAGAGGGAAAGGGCAAAGGTGGCAAAACTGCTCAATCTGGGGCAAAGGGAGTTTATATGCTGATGTACTATGTATTCTAGTAACAAATCCTACTGTGGTCCATTCCCAGGGCAAGTCCAGCAGCTCTCTGAATAACTGGTCCAGTGTGATCCACTTCTATAGTGGATCACAAAGAGTGAAATAAATTTTCACCAAGTTCAGAGTCCATTACAAAATACCTTCCTAGTTCTGTAGCCATGTTGAGTTCCTTGAGTAGGGCTTTGCACATGGGATACAGTCAATAATTATTAGCTACTAGGTGCCAAGAAAACAGGCTTTGAGACAAAGACGGGTGATTTATTAGAAAAATTGTATTAATTCATTTAATTTTCAAAGCCACTCTAGGAGATCAGAATTGCTACTATACCTATTTTACAGAAGCAGATTCTGAAAAACCTGATTAAATGTTGGACCTGGGATTTAATAAGCTGCAAAATCTCAGAAAGTTTCTTAACCTTTCTGAGTGTCCTTGTTTTCATTTGTGCTAAATTTCTCCCACTCCCATTACAAATTCTAACTGACATAATGTAGGTATTGCATCTAGCAAAGCCAGTTTAAGGGGTCTCTGGTCCACAGGTCAATCCTAGACAAGCCTGGCTGCTGACAAAGGCCCAGGAAAGCCACACTCTCCCCAACGGTGGAAGACATTGCTGCTTTTGTCCCCCACCTCTGCAGTTACTGTGACAGAAATGAGATGATTTCTGTGGATGAGATGAGACCATGGGGTTAGGAAATAGATCTTTAGCAGAGACACCAGAAGCAAAACAAAGATGCAGGGAAGATGGGGTGGCATGGTGGTGGTAGAGGTGACAGTAGTGGTAGTGACTGGACAGGAGCAGTGGTGGGGAAAATGGTGGCAGAGGCGGTGGTAGAGGTGGAGGAAGTGGAGGTTAATGTGGATGGTGGAGAAGGTGGGGCTGGAGGAGGTGGCAAGGGGAGGACAGGTTGGCAATCTTTCAAGTGCTTACTGAGAACTGGACTGTATTAGACACAGTGTAAGGTACTTCAGTTCCTCTTGTAATTACCTAAAGAAGTGGCTCCTTTGTACAGAGGAAGGAAATGAAGCGATTACATGGTTCATATCATGATGGTTGACATTTAAGGTGGGAAGCTAAGATCCAAAAACACCTAACTCTAGAACATTTGATCTTAACCACTCTCCTCTCCCTGTAGTGAAAAACTTTAGGGCTGTTGCACAGAGAGATGAAGACCTAGAGTGCTCGCTAGATGGTCACACAGTGGTCTGACCTTCCTAGACCGTCAGAGCGACAGCGATCATACTGCTAGGACTGGCTGGCAGCAGTGAGGCCCGCTGCTGTTTACATAGCACCACAGCATGTACTACAATAGATTAGGATCCATGCTTCTTCATTTATTATGCAAAGTGACAATGTAATTGTAGAGTCCATCTTTTGAAGAGCAGAGGCGAAGGCTTAAAGTGACTTGATCCCTTGAAGCCAGTCAGAGTGAGGCTATAACACAAACCAGGGCTCCTCTAGATGTGAAAACCCAATGATCACCATGTACCAAGCAAGTCTCAACCTTTACCTGTCCTGGAGCCACTTCTTACAGGTGAAGAAAAATGGCTTTGGTCTGTGGTTCTCAGTTTGTTTGTTTGTTTGTTTTTGAGACAGAGTCTCATTTTGTAGTTCAGGCTGGCTCTGAGCTCACTATGTAGCCCAGGCAAGCCTCGAACTCAGCAATCCTCCTGTCTCCGCCTCCCGAGTGCTGGGATTACAGGCATGAGCCACCACACCCAGCTCTCAGTTTTTTCATAGCCTCCCTCTCTCTGATTACCCTTATCAAAGAACTTGGATCCTACAGGACAGGTAGAGAAAGACAGTCACATGTCTCTAAGAAATATATTAGTTCATTTCCTCATTTTTAGCACATGCAGAGAACACACACAGTAATTTTATAGTGGTACCACTAGCAAAAAGATCCTCTTAGAGAGTAACTGGTGGGCAAGTGCCCTTTTTAACCCAGCCTGGTAAAGAAGTTCTGGATTCAAAGGTTTTCAAAAGCTCTTGGGTCTCAGGCCAGTCAGCTCAGCAGGTAAACAATGATCAGGAGGCAGCTCCTTCCCTGTGGCAGATTTCTTGCTGTACAGTTTTCAGGTCACTGGTGCCCACTGCTTCCCACGCTCCAGCAGCTTCTCTAGGCAGGTGAAGGCGACTCACACTGGGAATCTTTGCTGCTTTTAAGACTTTCCTCCTCAATGGCAGAGCAGGCTCTGAATCGCTAGTGTCAGCTCAGGGCCTCCCCATGCGGCGGAAGTGCCCACTGGCCATGTCTTCAGTAGCTGGTAGTTGACTGCTCTTGCATAAAATATATGGCTCTGTCACTTCAAGTCTGGATATCACCACCCCCCAAGCCAGAACAGGACCCCTCTGGGCAGCCTCTCCACAGAATCCCCTCCTCTAACTTTGGATGAATCTTCTATCGAGTTCCTCCTCCAAGGAGCAGTAAGAATTCTCCTCCTTCCATCAGTATGCTTGTGTCACACTCCCCTTCAACTGCTGATGTGCTTTCTTTGATGAAGTTTCTTGGAAGAATGGCCCACATTTATTTCATGATTTTATTTCACATTTATTTTATGTCCTTGCGCTCCCTGCTGACTTCAACCCTACGAAGCTACCATGACCCTGAAAAGGCTCCCCATCTCCTTCACCACCCACAGAAAAGGCCTGCTCTTACTCCGGTGATCTCTGCCCAGCCAGCAGCATCTGGTGCTCCTGACTGAACTCTTCCTGCAGCTCCTCTTCCTGAGTGGATCTGGGAGGCAATGTAGCATACAGGAAGGAGCAGTCTCGGGAGCTCCACAGATCAGACTTTATCAGCTACATGGCTCCTGGCAGCTCATATAGCTCGATTTCAGGTTTTTCATTTGTAAAACACGTGTAGTATAATCTACCTGGCAGGCTGCTGCCAGGATTAGTGATAACTTACATGAAGGGGCCTGGCACACAGCATAGGCTCACAAACCCCAGGTGACTGTCATCTTGTGAGGCACAGAACTCCCCGACTGATGTATCTCCATCACCTGCTGGTCATCTTAGCCTCCAGTGCTTACCTCCTGCTCCCAGTGTCAAGGCTCGTGTGAAATTCTGTTCCTGTTAGTGACATCATTATTCTCCTGGGCATTTAAGAGCAATTATTTCCCCAGCTTTGAGCCCTTCCAGAAATCCCAAAGTCATCCTCAATGAAGGCCACACTTGTCAGCCAATCAGCCAGGCCTGTCCAGTTCACACCACCCACTACTACCACCTTCACCGGAGTACGAGGCCAAGGTGGAGTTCCATCTAGGAGCCCCAGCCTCCCACATCCTGCCTGTGAGGCTGCCCTGGGCATCCTGCTCATTCTCCACACACAGCTTCCGCCAAAAAATCTCCTTGGCAAGCCTCCCTCCTCCCTCCCGGAACCTGCCACATCACTGTTTCCTGCTTCCAGAAGCACACTTTCCTCTGCTTATTCCTGCAAACATTTACTGAGCACCTACTCCATGCCAGACACTCTATCCCAGCCCCTGGTGATGAATCATCTCCTTTGAATCAGCCTCCCAAGGACTCTGTGCTCACAGACCTTCCCTGTCGGGAACAAGAGACAGCCACAGATGCTGCTAAGCGCAAGGCAGCATGGTGTTTGCTAGATCCCTGACAGGGTGCCAGCCCCAAGGAAGGATGGGAGGAAGGGCAGAGATTCTGCTGATGCCAGGAAAGGCAGGCCAACTGAGGTGTAGTTTCACACCCTGTCCAGGCCTGGCCCCGCAGTATCTGACACAGTGACTTTTCTGCAGAGAGATGTGTAGGATTGCACCAGCGGGAAGCTGGGACACTCAGAATTACAGGAACTCCATGGAGATGAGGTCTCAGGGGAGACCACACTACTCTGGCTGTGCTTCGTTGAGCAAGGGCCTTCACCTCTCCCAGCTTAATGACCCCAAGTTACAGTTAAGAGGACAAGTCAAGTAGTGGCTGGAACCAGTGCCCTAAGGCCTGCAATTCTAGGGGAATGGGCCAAGCAGAGTGCCAGGCACAGCAAGGAGAAGCAAAGCAGAAAGAGTGGCCGCGCTTTCCTGCCCCTCGGCTGCATCCCACAGCTTGTGGAGTCCAACACAGGCTGACAGGCCAGCACACAGCCCTCAGTGAATCCACACACATCTGTAAGTGCCGCCCACCCGACCTGGCTCCTTCCTGTCATACTCCCCCAGATTATCATACCCAATCTCTTAACACCAAAGATCTGTTGCACTGTCCACAAATGCTCTTTCATGTCTGCCCCTTGGCCTAACAGTACATTCATGGGAGTCACAATAGCACAGCCTGCAGCCAGAGACTGCATGCTCTTGGTGTACCTGAGAGGGTTGTGTGAGGTTTGTGTTCTGGGGAAGAAGTGATCAGGGAAAAACACACATGGTTCTCAGCATCACTCTTTCTCCTGGATTCAGTCTTTAGAGCTAGCCCTGAGAAATTCCCTCTCCAGGGCGCGGCTGCCAAGTCTGGAAAGAGTAAAATGAGGTCTTTTATAGAAGTAACAGGTGCTCTGGTCACAGGAGGCAGCACACAGGCGTCTTCTCCTCTGTGTCTAATCCTCACATCTCCTTTCCCTTCCAAACCAGAGAGGTCTCCTGAGGCGGGAATCACAACTGTCTGAACCATCTTTGTGCCTAGCAGTTGGCAGGCTTAAGTCAACGTGGAATGAATGAATGGCTATGCAATTACTAAAGAAGGGAAGATGGAAATAACATTAAAGAGAATTGAATACTATGCCAATCCTCTGATGGTTGCTGTAAACAAATTATCACTAATCCCAAAACAGTTGGCAGGTTAGCCTTAAATCCTCACTTCAAAGATAAGGAAATGGAGGCTGAAGTACACAAACAGTATGCTCAGTCACAAGGCTGTCACAGGCCTTGAAACATATTTGTCCCCACCACCCAACTCGGCTCCATAGCTGACCACAAAAGGCACAGTTTCAGCCACCCAGAGCAGTCAGCTCTATAGGCTACCAGGGTCCACATCACAACCACCTGACCCACGGTTCCTGCCTCAAGGCAGTAAGAGACATTAGTTCTGAAGAGGCTTCAATCACCCTTGGCCTGGGAGAGCTAACCAGGTTTGTGGGTAGATCCCAGGGAGTCACTGGGTGACAAATGAGCAAAGCTTTGAGGCCAGGAATCCAGTGCAGGTGGCAGTAAAGGTGGAAAGAGGCTCAGTTTCATCTTCACGATCAATGAAAGAGCCTCATTCTCTGACTATCACCTGTGTATAACAGCTTGCTGTGAGTCGCACATGGTCCCCTCCTTGTGCTCCCTGCTCGGCCAGGGTGGGGGAGTACTGATGGGCTCCCAGAAGGCATTAGAGAAAAGCCTGATATAGCCCAGAGATGAGGCTTCTCTATCCCAGGGAACAGGTGATGGGGTCAGGCTAGGCCTGCACTCATATACATGTATACAACACACACCGATCTACTCTTCCAAAACTCAGGCACTGACACATAAAACACAATCCCCAGTACTATGGACATAAGGGAATGGGGTCAGCCCTCATGGGGCAGCCAGCAGTCACCACACATTTATAGACATTGCCTCCTTTAAACTGCCGGCTGACTCTCTGCAGAAAGCACAAGTACCTTGATATGGAGACATGAAGAGGTGGAGTGACAGCAGGACAGCAATGCAGTATGTAGGCCCCCGGCTCTGGTGCCCAGGTGCCACAGGATGAACCACACTGCTGCTCTCCCTCTGTGCCAGCGTGCCCAGGGCGCATGCTCTGCTGGCCTGAGACCCTCTGCACCTCATTGCCCTCCATGGTGAGGTGAAGAAAAACACTTCACTTAGACCTTGCGGGGGAGGCGGAAGGAAAAATTACTTGGAAAGATTAGAACAGCAGCCCTTATTCCACATCCCAGAAAAACCATCCAGGAAAAAGCAAGAGCACAGAAGGGTCAAGACTTCACCTCTTCCTTGAACAAGATGCTGGGTTCCATGCAGATTTCTCTTTGCTGCCTGACACAACTAGCAGGGGGGCTGTATGCAACAGATAAAGAGTGGTGACACTGCAGCCAGCCTGGACACACCACGGCGGTCCCATCCCTACCTGCCCTCACCTCAGTGTACACCTGAAAATGTTCCCGGTGGTCACGGGTGATATGACAGCTGACAGAACTTTCTCCTGCACAGCTTTCCATTGTCAGTTTCTAAACTTAAAAGGAAATGGGGAAAAAAAAAGAAAAGGAAAGGAGTATGATGATTGGAAGGTCTTAGAGCTGCAATGCATAGAAGCTGGAAATGTCAAGGTCTGAGAGTACTCAACAAATGAAAGCTCAATTGTATAAAAGCAACAGCTAATAAAAAAGATTGTTGGATGCCATGTTTTCCATCTCCCCAGCTATTACAGGGATAAAATTATTTTGAAAGATCAAAAACCTTTTTCAAAATTAATACAATTAAGTCTTATTATTCTGCTGCTTTTTTCCCTTCTTCTCCAGCACCCCCTGTAATCCGCACTATCTCCCTCACCAATCTTCATTTCCTGGGATGTGGAGGTACTTTTTATTTCCCTATCACCAGCAAAATGCTGCATTTAAGAGTCAAAAAGGAGACCATGTTTTGCACCTCCTTCTGGAAGCATCTAATAAGTGTTCACAAGCGTGTCTGAGAACCTCCCATTTTTTCCAAAGCTCACATCTGCATATGTAAGGAGCATGGAATTCTTTTACCAGGAGAGGGGAGGAAAAGATGATAAAGAAGGGCTCAGCCAGGAGAATTTCTTCTTCAGTAAAGCAGAGGACTGGATTTAGGGAGGAGAACTGAAGTAGAAAGGAGAGTGACAAGGGGAAAATAGATTTTCAAGGAGAAAAAATACTAAGAGGTTATTTCCCTTCCAACCCAAAGAGACACATGTACACATGCCTCTAGCAGCCAAGCCTAGAGACAGAATCACAAGAGGAACGCAGTGGGAAACCAAAGCATTGCACACATAACCAGAAGAAAGAGAGGGAGGGAGGGAGGGAGGGAGGGAGGGAGAGAAGGAGGGAGTGAAGGAGAGAGGGAGAGAGAGAGAGA
>PVIC010007148.1:36840-52005 GCA_004025085.1 Thryonomys swinderianus | reverse complement strand
TTTTTTTTTTTTTTTTTTTGAGACAGGGTCTCGCTTTGTAGTTCACGCTGGCTCTGAGCTCACTATGTAGTCCAGGCAAGCTTTGAACTCAGTAATCCGCCTGTCTCTGCCTCCCTAGTGCTGGGATTACAGGTGTGAGCCACCACGCCCGGCTCACCGAGCTAAAATTTAACTGCCCTAAGGAAAATATTTCCCCAAAGATTGAGAGATTAGCCAAGCATGGTGGCTCACTCCTATAATCCCAGCACTCAAGCGGCAGAGGCAGGAGGATTGATGAGTTCAGGGCTTGCCTGGACTACATAGTGAGCTCAGGGCCAGCCTGAACTACAAAGCAAGACCCTGTCTCAAAAAAAAAAAAAAAAAAAAAAAAGATTGAGAGGTTAGACTTGTCTGGATAGTGTAGTGTGTTTACCAGCCAGTTTCCTAACAGTTTTTAAGATTCTGTCCTTGTGTTAAATTTCTGCAATTTTGACCATGGCTATTAAGGAGCTGTATCCCTCACTTGCTGTACATTAAATTCCTTCCCCATACTTGGTAAGATTTTTGGCTATAATTTCTGTGAGAAATTTTTTAATCCATTTGTGCTGTCTTGACTTTTTTTTTTCTGAATCCAATTAATCTTAGGTTAGTCTTGGTATCACCCACCAGCAGCTGGATCTATTTCTCCTACTCTCTGCTTGTTTTTGAGGTATCTCTGAGAATATGGTCATATCCATTAGCCTATCTTTAGCTCCAACACTCTGTCCTCACGTAGGACACTTCTGCTGCCCATATTTTAAATAGAATTTATCTGCTGAATTTCTATTTGATGCCTTTTCATGAGCACTAATACGTTAATAAATTGGTGGTTAATGTTTTGAATCATTTTAGTTAGCATGAAAAGTTTTTTATATATTTGCACATTCTTTAAATTCACGGGCCATTTTGTTTATTAAGTCCACGATCAGTCATATCTTCTAGCTCACTGAATTTTTTCTTCGCTTTAGCATCTCACATAATTCAGTCATTTTGTTAATTTCCTTCTCAACTATGCTCCTTGGATCTGTTGTCGGGGTACCGAAGTTTTTCATTACCTTGCTTTCTCAAGGGGTTTTTTGTTTGTTTGTTTGGTTGGTTGGTTTTGGTCCTGCCGAGGGTTAAGGATCAAGTAGACTGGGAACTTTAATAGTATAGAGACCTCATTTTCTTTAGTGTCTGCTTTCCAGGGCTGGGATCTTGGCTTTGTCTGCATTTTGATATTTAGCTACCACAACTATCTACTCAGCTAAATAGGATTAAAATCACTGTTCTGCAAGGAGAGAATCCCGAGCAGTATAACAATCAACAGATGCAACCAGGTACATTAAAACTTGTCTAACAATGACATCCTTTTATTAACGTCCCTCATACACTGTACTACACTGCTACTAACAGACTGGGATATAGAGGAGAACTATCAATTGGTAAAAACAGGAGATCAGATTTCGCTGGAATTACGTTAGTCAAGGGCTAATGTCGAGAGGGTTCAAAAGAATATTTATGGCAGCCAGAGGATGGATGCAGAGGGAGAGATGCGCAATTAGATTCAAAGAAGCTGTGAGACTGTTGTACCATGTTAATCTGTTGGCAGATTATGTTTAGATTCTCTACATATAATTTTGGTGAGGGTTATGAGGGTTACTTTGACATTGCCATGAAAGGCACTATTTAATGCACTACTTAATTCTTATTCTCCTTGACACACAGACATGCCGGATGAAAGGAAGAAACAAAGAATGAGAAGATAAGGAGGTCAAAAAGAATAGAAGAGAAAGGGAAAAAGTGAGAGAGAAGAAAAAAATACATATAAAGGGAAAGGAAAAAATTAAATCAAAAAATAAAAACACAAAACTCAAGCAGTTGCAAAAGCACAAAACCAGAGTCCCCAGGGTCCTTTAACATTGTAGTTGAATTCAACTGCAGGTCTCCAAGCTGCCTCCCACCCCAACTTTTGGTTTAATTGTCTCCAAATGAGCAAGAAGGCTTGTGGATCCTGATGGCTCTCTGGGCCCACTTCCCAACTCCTAACAATGCTCTGGCAATGGCTAACTGTATGCTTCTGTCTCTGTCTCAAGAACTCAAGTTAATCTGGGGACAGAAAGGTGTGGGGTAACTGGCCCATCAACTTCTGCCATTATTGCTCTCACTCCTGATTCTTTTCCTGCATATACTTCTGTATTTTCCCTCAACAAGTCTTCCAACTAGTGCATCCCCAGATAGCCTATAACCCAGGCCACACTCTTTCCACCCACAGTCCTTTTTCAGTATTCTAAAGCTTTACTCTAGCAAACTTGATACATCCCAGGGCTCCCTGCTTTCAGCAATCCCCAACAGGGGGTGTCCCCTGCACCCTTGTGGATGTCTGCTGTCAGGTATGAACAACACACAGGCTATCTTATAATCACAACACTACAGACACACGAAGATGAAAACAGAGAGTAATCATTTCTGGGTTGATCTGGCTTCTTCTTTCCCCAAGGGTTCCCACTGCTCCTAAACATTGCTCACTTACACATTTCAGGGCCACAGGTTTCTCAGCTCTCAGATTCACATCCCTAATTGGAGTGGCACAATTATTTTCAAACTCCCAAGGACCTGCTCATGTTCTCTCATACAACACTCTCCCTGGCTGTCAGTTTTTCAGCCCTGAGTCACAAGTATCTCCTTCCCTGTGTCCCTGTGCCTAGAGAAAAGGTAGCATGCCTGGGAGCCTATTCCACTGTCCAGGCTGCCACTGCACTGCTGATTCCCTGCCACAGAAAGACTGATCTTCTCCTGAGCTGGCATGTATGCCAGACCTGGGGTACAAGGAATGCCCAATTCAGAAGCAGTCCAGCTTCCTTTTCTAAACCTTCCTGGTACTGCATTTTAGTCAAGTGAGTTTCTTCTTCCTCTCACCTTCCTGAATCTGGTTTTATCATGCTTCCCTAAGCATGCCGACTGTACCTACTTTCCACTGGTGCACCAACTCTCTCTCTCACTGCTGCCACCTAGCCACATGTGATGATCTCCCACAACTGAGTTAAGCTGAAGGATTTCCTTTCTTAGAAACTTGGAATCCACTAAGCCTGTGACGTTCTCACCCACCAAGCCAAAAGCCTGGATAAAAGTAAGTGTTCCCACATCAAGGCAAATGGATCTTCATGGCTCATCCATGATACTTTTGCTTCCAGAAACCATTTGCCCTACTAACAACTAGTCAGGCACTTTGGTAAGTTATCAGCAATGTCACATTTCAACAAGCCACTTAGACCAGTGTCCAACTCACCAGCAGACGCAGTCCCAAGTACCACAGGCTGTGTTCTTGCAACACTGACATCCCAAATGCCATCTCTGTGGCCAATGTACTCCTTCACAAGCTGGCAGACAGCCCGCGACGTGGTGGTCTTAAAGCTAGACACGATCTAAAATCAACAAGGGAAGGAGTACTTTTAAACATTCACTAATATGAATTTTCTAAAAAGGGTAAAAAAGAAGTCATGAAAAACCACTTAAAAGAATACTGTAAACGCTAAAAAGAACAAACACCACCATGTACAGAACTGAATCACACCGTATGGTAACACTAGGCTCATCAGCTCCATGATAAAGAAGTCCCTCCAGAGGCTTCAGAAGACTTCTTCCACTCCACAGTTTGATAAGTAAGTAATGTCTTACTACAGAAGAAGGGCAAAGGCAGCCATTTCAAGTCACTCTTCCACAAATCCAAATCATCAGACAACATTTCCAAATTCTTTAAGAAAGAGAAACAAAAAAGGGGGTAGCTATCCCACCAGACATGAAAATCAGGACACCCTAAGCATTAACACTACTTACTGTACTGTATTCAATGGAGAACTTTTACTTTATTCGATGTTTTATAATTTACACTGATAACAAATTAGCAGAGAAAAAAAGACCTATGCTGGGGGTGGAATCAAAAGATGACACTTATAACAGATGAGCAGGTTTGTTCAAGATTGTTTATTGAGCACTTGCTCGAAGCCAGCCACTGTGTTAGATGGAGGGGACAGAGCTAAGCGACACATGGGCTCCTTGCCTTTCAAAAGCTCACAGTCAATAGGAGACAGACATAAAAACAATACAGACAATACAATATACACATAGTAAGGTTCTATCTCATATAATGACACACACAACAGATGATTCTCATTTTCTCTTACAAGAATAATACAAAGTAAGAAACTAATTAAACTCAAAGATTTCTTCAGAGTTTAGTTTTTAAACTGTTCTTAGATTTTTTTAAAAGTCAGCTTTTAAGTAGATTATTTAGAAGTAAACCATAAAACCAAGTTAAAAACAAAAATCAGAGATCATAAAAGCTTATTTTAAACACTAAATTAACAAAGCCCTGAAAAAAATTCATTTTTACATAAATGCATTAAAGCACAATCCAGTTACATTAATTTGGGTATAAACATTCAAATTATGTCCCTGATACAGTGAAAGACTAAAACAAATGGTGATAGAAGTTGACATTTCTATAAGTAATATAAACAGATTCTACTTGATATAGATTCAATTTAACAGAAAACATAAAAGAAATTGTTCAACCTCAAACCCATCATTATCTTTTCTCTGTGAAAGTTATTCAGTCTATTCAACCCAGAAAAATTATCACTCCACAAAATGAGAAAGTGCTTGTGCTTACAAAAAGTGCTACTGTGATGTCAAATAATATTAAACATTCTAGGAAAGACTGAAATTAAAAATTACTTAAAACTTTCTCCCATACTAAGTTATAGTGAATTGCATTTTCCAAGTCGCTCACCATTTCTAATATGAACATTACCATTCTAAGAAACTACCAGAGCCATACTTTTGACCTACCCCATTCACAGGGCAAAAGAAAAAGGATTATTGCCAAGAGCATCCAGCTGTAGTTCTGGTGTTATTTTGGAAGACGACAATATGCTGTTTATGAATAACGTTACATATATTCTCATATGTTGCTTCCCAAATGTTCATTACACTTTGAGCATCATTTATTGACTAACTCTTTGTTCCTAAAAAACACTGACTTAGTCACAATTACAAAGAGGCCTGACAATATTACTTAGAAGGAACATTCAAATAGAAAAGTACCAGAATGAAGTCTAATGCTGACAACTATCATCCTAAACCATTTCAACTGAGATACAATCTCAAGCATTTTTTTAAAATCAGAAATGGCTTTTTTCACAACGATAAATAAAAAAATATTTGCAAACATTTTCACATGTTTCTCTGACCTAGTTTACAGTTTAGGCTGCCTTACCTCTCTCCCAGCAAAACATCAGATATCATATGTCATTAGGCACCC
This sequence comes from Thryonomys swinderianus, assembly GCA_004025085.1. NCBI lineage: Eukaryota > Metazoa > Chordata > Mammalia > Rodentia > Thryonomyidae > Thryonomys > Thryonomys swinderianus. The sequence goes on along the minus strand of PVIC010007148.1, from coordinate 46,685 downwards.
AAAAGAGGGAAAAACCTATGTTTACTCAATATACTTCTGTGAGAGCCTTTCATGGCTCTGAGACAGAAAGGGGAAAGTTATGGACCGATACTATAGTTTTTCTTATTGCATTAATGCTTAATTTTAATACCAAGAATCTATGCCATAATACAAACCAGATTATAATGTTACCGAATTATTTGCTCAATTTCCAGATGTAGCATCTTTTCATTATTTTTTTAAGATGAGTACATAGAGTTTGCAAAATGCTCATAAAGTTCTTATAAATTCAAATGTATTGCTAGTCCTAAAATGACTGGGTCTCCACTAATACATTCTTTTGTTTGTTTTTTGTGGGTTTTTTTTTGAGATAGGGTCTTGCTTTGTAGTTCAGGATGGCCCTGAGCTCACTATGTAGCCCAGGAAAACCTCGAACTCAGCAATCCTCCTGTCTCTGCCTCCCAAGTGCTGGGATTACAGGCGTGAGCCACCATGCCCAGCATTTGTGGTATGTGGTATTGATTGCTGGTGGGCATGAGTCACCATGCCCAGCATTGTATGTGGTTATGGGGATAGAACTCAGGACCTTGTGCTTGGAGGCAGGCGCCGGAACTACTGAGCTAAATCTCCGGCCCTCCACTAATACATTTTTTAAAAGCAAAAGATTATTGTACATATCCTTACCTTTATATGGTAAGGATCATGGTAAAGGATAACTTTATATCCTTCTTCCTCTACTTCAGAAATATTTAGAAAGCTTTGGAATTCTAAGACCACAGTTTTATATATTATATACACACATAAGCAATATAACTTCAAAATAACAGAGAAATTAAATGAGGAGGAACTTCATTTCATACTTAATTCTGAAGAAAAGGTTTAAAGTTAACATTAAAAATTTTTAAAAACTAATTGTATGAGCAACATAACCAAAAAGTCAAAATCGAATTAAACTACCAACTTACATTCTAGATGTTATCAAAACAAACAGTAGAAATGTCAGCAATATTTATATTTTCTTTTAAATAGCATTTACTAAAGACTTTCAAATGAGGAGAAAAGGCAAGAAGACTGAATTTGCTCTTCTGTAGTTTATCTTGCTGTAATTGTGACGCAAAATAACTTTAAACTCGAGAACAAATTAGAAAAAAAAAGTTAGTAACTATGTACTCATAGCAGACTCACTATAAATTTCAATTCTTTCCCTCAGGTTTAGCCAAAGAAATATATTTTCACTAAGGTTAAATAATTTATCGTGTACATAGTTGAAATACTGTAAGGTAGAGAGATTCACGCAAAATTACATCAAAATACTATTTCCTCATAGATGATAATACCCCCAAACAATTAAATCTTTGCCACTTTAAAGAAATAAGCCTAAAATGCTTGTAAAATAAACATAATTCCACAAATATCTTTATTCCCCTCAGACATAGGCCTTTACTTGTGTCATATTTTAAAAATTTCTTTAAAATAATGCGCTATATTTCCTCATACTTGTCAGCCTTTCTGAAACTCAAAAACTGTAACTTTTACTCTACATATTATATTGATTTCATTGATTACTAGAGCAATTTAGTGTCTAAGCATCTGAGTATTATAGCCACTTATATGACACTCTTTTTAAAAATACAATTCCCCAGAAATCAGACATTTATCTTTTACTATTACACATATCTAACTGGAAAATATGCAAGTTAAAGTACACATCTGCACACCTTAAACACCACATGACTGGTTCAAGAGCCAGGGCCCTGCATACCTTGCTGGTGGAAGCCTTGTATGTGGTCTTTAGTTTCTGAGAAAGCTGACTGGTGCTGTGACTAGCTGTAGAGACAGAGAATTGACAATCAAACAACTGAAGAACATAGCACTGAAAAGTGGATCTTTGTCTTACACAGGAAGTGAAACTCAGAAGTGTTTGCCCGCCGGGCATGGTGGCTCACGCCTGTAATCCCAGCACTCCGGAGGCAGAGACAGGAGGATTGCTGAGTTCGAGGCTTGGCTGGGCTACATAGTGAGCTCAGGGCCAGCCTGAACTACAAAGTGAGACCCTGTCTCAAAAAAAAAAAAAAGAAGTGTTTGCCCACAGTGAAATAGAAACAACAGTAGGGTAAAGCAAGGACCCGAGCACCCTGGCTCTTTATTTCCCTAGACCCACACCTAAATTATGTTAAGTTTTGCTCAAAGCAAAAAACAAATGAGTTGATATCCTTCATCAAATTCCAACTTTCTCTGTTAAGTAATCTGTAGGACAACACCTTAATAAACATTCATCTTACCTTTTGTTTTGAGTTGACCCTTACTTAGTTCTGCCCCATCAATCGCTTGTCCTTCAGCAGCTAAGCGTTCGTTAAGTGTATCAATTTCTCTACGCACTGAAAATAAAAAAAGTTTTCATAAAAACATAAACTAGCCGGGCATGGTGGCCCATGCCTGTAATCCCAGCACTTAGGAGGCAGAGACAGGAGGATTGCTGAGTTTGAGGCTTGCCCTGGCTACACAGTGAGCTCAGGGCCAGCCTGAACTACAAAGCAAGACCCTGTCTCAAAAAAAAAAAAAAAACATAAACTATATTTAAGTATACTGAGCACTTCCAAAACTTGCAGACAATACATGTCATGTGTGTTGTCCAAATAATGCAAAATTTAAATGACATACAATTACATTCTCTTCATAAACACATTTATGAGGCTAAAAGAAAGATAGCTTAATAATATAAATGCTGTTTGTTGATACTCAATTTTTTTTTTAGGTTTTTTTTTTTTTTTAGTTTTTTGAGATAGGGTCTCACTTTGTAGTTCAGGCTGGCCCTATGTGGCTCAGGCTAGCCTTGAACTCATGGCAATCCTCCTGTCTCTGCCTCCTGAGGGCTGGGACTACAGCCATGAGTCACCACACCTGGCTTGATATTCAATTTTTGAAAGCAATTTAAAGCAGGAAAGCCTTGACTATAATTTGTAAAATATAAATCCTATACACACAAATCCTATAAAAATAAAACCTGGCAAGTAAATACAGCAGGAAAGGGAGTAAAAGATATGTTATTTCCTGTCCTAAAAACAAGGAAGTGAAGCCATCACAGATACACAAGCAAGAAACATCTATCCCTAGCCTCCAATGGGAAGCACAGTTCTGCAAATGACTTTAGTCTGCTGAGAACCAAGCCGGCCTATAAGACTTAAGATTATAATTTGTATTATTTTAGGATATTAAGTTTATTATAGCTGAACAGAAAGCTAATATAGTGATGAATATCTACTGACAAACTTCACTCTCAAGATTTCCAAGGATAAGTCAATAGTTTAAAAAGCAAGAGTACTCACATTCTAAGTTTTCAATATAAAGGTTTTCAAACTCTCTTTCTATCTGACCAAACAGTTCCAGAAGTGTACTGCGAACTGAGGAAGGTAGTTTAGAATCCTGTAGAAGAAAAACACTTTGTTTAAAATTAAAGAATGAATTAAAATTAAAGAAACTCTAATAACAAGTCTCAATATACTTTTTTCAAAGTAATTATCTTTCACTCTAAACTCTTATTTTATATCATTATATATTATGTTTCTTATATATGAAATGTTTAAATAATTTAAAGAAGCACATCTCAGTGTTAGAGCATGTCCTTAGCATGCACAAGAGTTCAATTCCCAACACTAAAAAAGAAAAGTTTTAAATTTTCTACAGGGGTAACTATAATCAAGTTGTATAAATGGCTGCCTCAGGTAATATAACATTCAGTAACAAATACTTCTTCAAAACATTTTTCCCCTTTTACAAGAGGAGACATAAGCCTAACTTTTCAAAATTTCCCAATTTGCTGAAAAGGAAGGCATTTCCCATAAGTAAAGTTACAGTATAAATAACCTTCCTGCTTCATTATATGCTCTTGTAAATACATTTTAATACTCTATATACTCACAAAAGATGTGCCTAATCACTATTACATCCACTGTGCCTCAAGCAAAAACTGGACACTCCCTGAAACTCTATCAATACCTAAAAGACTATTGTATAAGGAGGGAAAAAAGAAAAATCTCACCTATAAGAGCAAAATGCTAAAAAGATTAGCTAAGTAAAAATATTAACTCTTAAGTTCCCAGTTGGGCTACATTCTTTGTATATCTTCCTGTGTACATCTCTTGTCTCTCTAGTCTCTGCCTAAAGAATCAGGGGAAGCAATTGACAAAGCATTATCTCAGCTATATTTTTAAGAAGTCAAATGAGTGGCATGGTAGGCACCAGATTCACAAAACATTTACTTTTCCTAGACACTACTCATAAATAAAAGACTGCTTGATAATGACCTAAATATACTACTCTAATTTCCTTAATGATGTGGCCTGTATTGTATTCTCTCAGGGTCCCTCAACTCTCAACATTCAAGAGTGATTTTCTCTACAAATCCTCAAGAAACATTTCTAAAATGTTTTAATATTAACTGCTATCTGTGTAATTTTAAAAGTGACTTTTCAAGTTTATATACAGAACAAAATTTGTTATTTGATGTTTGTAAGTTGTTTTGTTTTGTTTTGTTTTTGAGACAGGGTCTTTTTTTTGATAGTTCAGGCTGGCCCTGAGCTCACTATGTAGCCCAGGCAAGCCTTGAACTCAACAATCCTCCTGTCTCTGCCTCCCGAGTGCTGGGATGACAGGAGTTAGCCACCACGCCTGGCACTGTGGTATATGGTGCTGATTGCTGGTTGATTGTTGGTGGGCGGAACCACTGAGCTAAATCTCTGGCCCCTGTAAGTTTTAAAACGAAATGGTTTATTAAATTTCTTCACAGGTAAACTTTTTTTTTAACAGTGGCAAAGTTTCACAATTATTAAAAGAAAAAAACAAGAGTAGAGGGAAAATGAGCATGTAAACTTAAGGCAATTTTAGGAAAATCAGACCACTAGCAATTTGTTTTGCAATAATCATAAATTTCTCTCATGAATTTTATAAACTACTTAAAAACACATACATGTGAAACCTCTAGTTAAAAAATTGAATATGGGGCTGGAGATTTAGCTTAGTGGTTCCGGCGCTGGCCTCGCAAGGGCAAGGTCCTGAGTTCAAGGTCTTGAGTTCAATCCCGGTAACCATATACAATGCTGGGTGTGGTGACACGCCCACCAGCAATCAATACTACATACCACAGTGCCAAGCGTGGTGGCTCACGCCTGTAATCCTAGAACTCTGGAGGCAGAGGCAGGAGGATTGCTGAGTTCCAGGCTTGCCTGGGCTACATAGTGAGCTCAGGGCCAGCCTGAACTACAAAGGGAGACCCTGTCTCAAAAAAAAAAAAAATTGAATATGGCAGGGCGAGGTGGCTCACACCTGTAATCCCAGTACTCGGGAGGCAGAGGCAGGAGGATTGCCAAGTTCGAGGCTTGCCTGGGCTACATAGTAAGCTCAGGGCCAGCCTGAACTACAAAGCGAGACTCTGTCTCAAAAAAAAAAAAAATTTGAATATGATGATCTAGTAATTTCAACATTCCTCCAAAATGCAGATGAATATAAAAAGAAAATCAAGTAATTAAAATTTAAATGATCAAAGAGATAATTCCTACAACTATAAAATATGAACTGAGCACAATTACTATTTAACTCGCCACACTGCTTTGTTTCCTTTGCATATTCCACTCCTTCTCCATGGAATATCCCGTTCCTCACAAGTATCACCTCCTTAGAGAAGCCTTTCTCCCTCCCACACAAAGCCAGACCTTCCTTACTTATCTATACCCATGTTTTAGGGCCTTAATTATTCAGCAATTAAAATATATTTACTTGAATATTAAATGAATATATCTTAATATAAAAGTAATTTGTATGAAAAACAAAGGTGAAGTGCATTATACACAACTAACCAGTTACTTCATTTTATAAAATAATCAGGAGACTTAAAATAGTGAAATACAGAAAAAACTCAGGAGGACAAGTTTAGTCATACAATACAAACCCTTAAAAAGTTATATTTCAAGCTTGTCATTCAATTCCCCAGAACTTGAAATGAGACATACTGTATTTTTGATACTGCTTGAAATATTCAACACAGATAAGATACTCTGATTCAGTAGGATTTTTTTTTCTTTTTTTTTTTTTGAGACAGGGTCTTGCTTTGTAGTTCAGGCTGGCCCTCAGCTCACTATGGAGCCCAGGCAAGCCGCCGCGAACTCAGCAATCCTCTTGTCTCTGCCTCCCGAGTGCTGGGATGACAGGCATGAGCCACCATGCCCGGCATTGTGGTATGCGGTGTTGATTGTTGGTGGGCGTGAGTCTCCACGCCCAGCATTATATGTGGTTAACGGGGATCGAACTCAGGACCTTGCGCTTGCAAGGCAGGCGCCGGAACCACTGAGCTAACCCTCCGGCCCATCTTTTAGTTTTTTGAGACAGAGTCTTGCTTTGTAATTTAGGCTGACCCTGAACTCGCTATGTAGCCCAGCCAAGCCTCGAACTCACAGCAATCCTCCTGCTTCTGCCTGAGTGCTAGAATTATAAGCATGAGCCACCACGCCTGGCAATTGTTTTTCAATGAGTCTGCATTTCCTCACACCAACAATGACACACACCTAAAACAGTAGTACATATATGCAGGAAGCAACTGTTCAAGCTTCACAGTCAACACTTCACACATCACAATGGCCACAAGAGAGATTGATACTGCAGTCCTCTGCAGCAACAGCTTTCCCACCCCCCATATTAACCATTGCTTTGTAAACTACTATAGATTTACAAATCTAAAACACAGAACGTGAACCCTAATATTCAAACTAATCATCACTAATCTTTTAACATTGCTCCTTAACCCAAAACAATGTCTATATACTTCGGCCAGGAAATGATTACTCCTCTAAATCAAATCTACTGGCAATCAATAATTCTATATTCCTATATTATGCCACCTAAACCTACCATGCCAACTGCTTGCATCAAACATCTGTCACTCTCTTCTCTCTTGCAGAAGAAGGAAGGCAGAGTACTTTACACTAGTCATTCACTGCTGATTGGTCCCACTCCAAATCACTGTACTCATTTAACAAGTATCATCAACAAGGAATATAGAAGCAAAGAACTGGAAGAACAGTGTAGAGTACTACACTGCTCAGTTTAGAAAATTCTAAATTACCTTCAAAGGGTTACCATGAGATGCAATTATCTCCTTGTACTACATCACAATGGAGGACAGGCACTCCAGAAAGGCAAGAGAAGAAAGAATGTGTATTACCTTACATAGGTGGCATCTTTACACTGCTTTTAAAAACTACCTTAGGGCCAGGAATTTAGCTCAGTGGTCACAGCATCTACCTTGCAAGAGGAAGGTCCTGAGTTCAATCCCTGGTAACTACATACCACGAAGCAGGGCATGGTTGCTCACACCAGTAATCCCAACACTTAGGAGGCAGTGATAGGAGGACTACAGTGAGTTCAAGGCTAGCCTGGGCTACACAGTGAGTTCAGGGCCAGTTTGACTACTACAAAACAAGACCCTGTCTCAAAAAACTAAAAAAAAAAACTACCTTAGGACACATACCTGCATTGTTCAATATATTACCATCCCAATACATTTGACTGTTTAAATTTCAATGTAACTAAAATACTTTAAAAATTAAAATTTCAAGAATCACATTTTAAAGGGCTCAACATTCACCTATAGCTTGCTGACCCCCTACCAGAAAACATAGAGAACATTTCCATCAAAACAAAAGTCCAACCAAAAGTCCCTTTTCTAATGGCAAAATTTTTATGGTGATGACCCCACTCCATGTACCCAAGAATGTGACTGACTATATTAAGAGATAAGGTATTGAGAGGCAAATTAAAATAAAACGCAATTATAAAGGTATATCCTATTATGACAGGTATCCTTTTAGGAGACTAGGACACGCAGAGAGGAGAGACCATGTAAGGCCTCAAAGAAAACCAACCCTCTCCATATGTTCATCTCAGATATAAATCTCCAGAATTGTGAGAAAATAGGTTTCTGTTTTAAGTCATCTAGTTTATGGTGCTTTATTATAGGGACCAACATTAAATTAAAATGTAATCATTTTTTAAAGAAAGTAGAACCAGAGATCTAGGGAAGTAGCTCAGGGGTACAGCACTTACCTAGCAAACATGAGGCCATGGGTTTGATTCTCAACACCACAAAAAAAAAAAAAAAAAAAAAAGACCCAGGTAGAGCTGACTCTCCATATCCACAGGTTTCACACTTATGGACTAAACTGACTGTGAATCAAAACTATTTGAGTGAAAATACAAACAAACTTTTTATCTTATCATCATTTCCTATACAACACAATACAACAACCGTTTTACATAGCATACACATATACGTTGTATTAGATACTACAAATAAGAGATGACAAAATATACAGGATATACCTAGGTTATATGCAAATACTATACCACCAATGGCAAACGTTTTAGAGACAAGTGTCCAAACTGCAAACTCAATTATATATCACAAAGAGCCAACACTGTAATTAAACCTGAATACTGAGATTTTACTTTAGAAAAAAAAAATTCATATAGTAACATCTTTTGTCTTAAAAGAAAAATACAATAACACACATGCTATAATTTTTCCACTACTATATTATACCATTGCTATGTAAGGACCTGAACATCTAAAGATTCTAGTATGCTCAGAGGATCAATTCCCCACAGATAACACATAATAACTGAATTCAAATTAAATGTCTATTTTACGGCAAAAACTGTGCCACACACTTGCCCTTGTAGAGGTTACACCCTAGAAGTCTCAGGCATAAAATTATCCACATAGCTCTAACCAGACCCAATATTCATTCATAAGAATCAATTTCTCGGATTGAAGCTTTATTTTCTTACAGCAGTATGGCTGGCTATTAGTTCTAATTCTGAGGAAATGGTTACAAATATATTTATGTACTACTTATGTAAGCACATATATGTATATGTATATGTAAAATAAATGTGTAGTTGACTTTAATATAATACGCTTTGGTCAGAATTGCCAAAAAGGTTCTTTAAAAATTCTAACATAAACCAGGCGTGGTGGCTCATGCCTGTAATCCCAGCACTCGGGAGGCAGAGGCAGGAGGATTGCTAAGTTTGAGGCTTGCCTGGGCTACATAGTGAGCTGAGGGCCAGCCTAAACTACAAAGCGAGACCCTGTCTCAAAAAAAAAAAAAAAATTCTAACATACTCATCACCAATAAAGAAACAAGAAAAAATATAACCAAAACTACCCTATATCGCCAGGCATGGTGGCTCACGACAGTAATCCCAGCACTCAGGAGGCAGAGACAAGAGGATTGCTGAGTTCAAGGCTTGCCTGGGCCACATAGTGAGCTCAGGGCCAGCCTGAACTACCAAGCAAGACCCTGTCTCAAAACAAACAAAACAGAACACAACAACAACAAAAAAATCTACCCTATATCAATATTAATGCTTTAGAAAATAATATGCATTTGGCTATTTTTATAACATTAAAAACATGATCATCATCTTCAAAATAAGGCAGTCTCAATAATAACTTACTTGTCCTTCTAACATTTCTCTTGGTAAACCTGTCCTCTCCTGTTCTGAGCTGTTAGTTCTTCGTATAGAAAGGCTATGTGATTTGCGTTTTTGTTTGGCTTGTCGAGCAGTTGAACAACTTCCGCTTTCTGTGGGCATTACTTCTAGAAGATAGTGTCCTGGTCACTCCTGCAATATGCTAAATAAGAGGAAAAAAATAGACTTTATTTCTGATATAGGAAATTGAAATTTTAAAAAGGATAATTACTGCTTTTAGTTACAAGCCTCTTTATTATGATTAACATATGTTATATATAACGTAGAACAGGACGGATTAAAATGTTTTAGGAACCACAGCTTTTTTTTTTTTTTTTTTT